>JADLZK010002609.1:0-139949 GCA_015847255.1 Hyparrhenia diplandra
GGTCTGTTGAGCTTGAATATTACAGATATCAATTCAACCGCCACCATTTCAAATTAGCTAAATTGCCTGTTCTACAACAATCATCTCATCAAAGGCCAAGATCCAACAACAAAATCAAACAAACAATCAACTTTTGTTCTGATTTTAAATTAAATGCAGGTGAAAGTACTTTAAACTACTTTAAATACATAGTTGTGTCAGAATAAAGTTTGCTCAGCACCCTTTGAAGGAATAAGACAGGGATAACTGTAATTTACTTTGTTATCATCATCCACACCTCTTAACAGAGCACTCAAACAAAAAAAAGTTTCAGGAACTACCAGGTAGGAAGACCACAATTTCAAAGTTTTGTATCGCTTATACCCCAAAACGTGAAAATTTATCAGCTTTGCATGTGAGGAATATATGTAGCCTTTCCAGGATTGGACTGGCACCAACGAAGCCACCAATCAGGATATAACCACACAACTATTTAGAATGGCATTTCGCGTCCAAGCCATTATACAAAAAGGAACAGAATCATCCTCCAGAATTGGTAATGGACGCATTTAATGAAAAAGGGGAAAGTCTACATCTAAAATGACAGAGATATTGCTACGTGTTAGATTTGAGTTCAGACAGCCAAGGGTTTGGTCTTCAACTACCACAAGTAGTATCAGAAACTCTAGTCCAAAACACAATTGCTCATCACCACTCAATAGTCTAACTTCCCAGAAGCAGGGAGTAAAGAACAACAACAACAATAATAATAATAATAATAAAGGTTTAAAACTGGTACTTGGAGCTTAGACAGGGTTTGATCATCAAATACTACCACAGAGGTTGCCCTTCATCACTATCATTTCAAATGAACAATTGCAACCACAAAGAAAAATAGAGCAGAACCAGGACAAGAAACTGAGCTACAGATTCATGCCACAGCTGCACAACATAAGCTTGGAATCCTAGGCAAGCTCTAAAATTTTAAGAGATGTTCTGAAGCTATTTAACACCTCAGGGTTTCTAAGCAACATTATGCTGCATAGAATGCACCATTATTTTGCAAGGGAAAAAAAGGCTATGTTGTTTAAGCTCAAAGAAGTAAACAATTTTGTGCTGTTATTTAACTCCCAACTCACAGTACAGAGCCGAAGCTGATGACAACACACACTCTCCGAGTTTTTCAGCCTCAACACAAATCAGATAGAACTAGTGCAAGGATAGTTAAACTCGGCACAGATTTGGACTAATTAAACAATGCAAGATCCTAAGTACAGGTTTGTCAGAACATGACACAAATCAAGGCTCAGATATGAATCAGCTTTATCTTTCATGAATTATCAGAAGCAGAACTGGCGTTGTAAGCTGAATGGTTGTATCATCACTGCCATATCAATGTCATGAACAAAATGAGAAAATGCATTAAATACGATTGAATGATTACTAGACGGCTCATATTAAGAAATTCAACCATTATTTTTCCCTTTGCTTCACGGGTTAGATCAGAAGCGCGGGTAATGTCAAATCATCGCCGTCAATCAATCAAACAACACATATAACAAAAGAAATGATCTACTATTACGAATATATGTATCCATTACTTTGACACAGACCAATCACAGGATTTGTCAGGGCCTGCAACACTGAATGGCATAGTGGATCTAGCACAGGCATTGGGGCTTCCTTCTTCAAGTAGAAAATCCGACAAGCCCGGGGTTAGCACCGTGCAGAAACCGAGTTAGACCTTAAAATCACTGGCGTAGCGAGATTTTTAAAATAAATAAAACAATCAAAATAGGCGACCTGGTGGGACACAAAACTGTAGTCAAGCAACAATCATATTGCCTACTGGAGTCATGGCAACTGAAACGATTTCTTGACGCGTCGATCTATCCCCTCCTTGCGTGGGCGGCGTAGCACGGAAGAATTCGTGCCCCCGCCATTATGAACAATAGAGGAAAACAGCACAGTACAAATCAAAACGATGCAAAACAACTACGCCCGACAAATCAAAACAATAGAGTTAAACCGGAGAAGCAGGCGACAAACGAAAGCTTAGACGACGATGAGGCTGCGAGATCCAGGATGACAAGCGACAGCTTAGGCGAGGTGGCGGCGGCGGCGGGATGGATCCTGAAACCCTAGTAGGTTGTTGAAAAGAGGAGCACGGATTGGCTCTTTTATAGCCTCTGTGGCGGCGAACGGGTCTAGGGCAAACGGCAAGCCGGCAAAGCCGAGTTCAAGCGTCGAGCCGAGCCGAGCCGGGCCGACATTGAGAAAAGGCCGAGTGGCTCGAGCTCGATTCCACTTCCAAAGAACTTGCCAAGGCTTGAGCTTCCCTTCGGCTTCATGGGCTCGAAAACTCCCATGGGCTGCCTATAGGCCCATCCGGCCTTCCCAGTTCTCCTCCCATTTCCCTTCACGGGCACTTCACCCTCACGGCCGCCGTCGGTCTCGACTGTAGCAGACAAGCGGGGTTTGCCGTCCGCCGCCGCGTTCAGGGGGGCCAGCCATGCGGGAGGGGATGAGGGAGAGGGACAGGGGCGGGAGCCCGGATGCGTCTGGGCCTCTTCCCTTCCGCGGGCCGGCGTACAAGACGAAGCTGTGCGCACTCTGGAGGGGCAGGGGCGGCTGCCCCCGTCCCAACTGCGGGTTCGCCCATGGCGAAGCTGAGCTCCGGAGGCCGCCTCCACGCGCCTCCTTCCAGACTCGCCCTCGACCTGGTGGTATGCATGCACCACGCGCACCTCCCTCCCTTCCGCTCTCATTCTCGATCCGCGCTTAGTTTGTCGTTTTAGGGCTTTGCGTCGCCTTACTACTGTCTGCTTCTGTGTTTTTTGCCGTACCCAAAATGTTGTCGATTGTATGTCAATCTGTCCGATTAGGTTATTTGGATGGTTTCAATCCCAGCAAGAGACACTAGTGCGCTCTTCTTCAAAGAGATGCATCTTCTGCTGTTTATTCATCGAGTTATTGGGATGATTGCTAGATGACTGGAGGCAAAGTCCAATCTTTTTTAGTGCTCAGCAAACACTGACAGATAGCAATGTGATCTGAATCATATGGTCTCAGGAGCAGATCTAGCAAACAGGGAAGATAGTTGCAACGGCAAGAATTATGTAATAATTGTAACAACTTGCAAATGTTAGGGAAATTTGAAGACTGCCACTGACCATTCTGGGAGGCTTTATAGTTTTTACTCATGGCTGAGAAGACTACGCTCCAATTGCATAACAGTATGATGGTTTGGCACCTGAATCTTTTCTCAGTTTGTGTTATATCTTCTCAGCTTATGGTGCATATATATACACTATGATTCCTGTGTAGTGATACTTGAAGTCTTGAACTAAGTGCTTGCTGTTGCAGAACACGAAAAATCATCAACAATCCTGATTTCATTGCATATAAGCTTGGCATTGCTGGTTATTATTTTGATTTTACAATAGGTGTCTCATCGGCAGATTTGTTGAGATTAACTGCTTCCAGAGGATGACACATCCTATTTCCATCCTGGCCTTCTTTTCAGTTGGCAATTGGTCATTTCTGATCACTTGAATGCTTAACCTGCTTCAGAAGAACTTAATTTGGAAGATATCATACATTTTATCTTCTCGAAGAGATTCATGCTATGGTCAGTGAGCTTTAACAATGCTGTTAGAAGCTTTTGCAACTAACTGAAACACGGCCTTTGAATATACTGCATCAACCTATATCCGTGGCTTTATTGTTACCTGCCCTTCAAGTATCATCTTGGAACAAGATTTTTGGCAGTCATATGGATGACAATTCTATGGATGGCATCTGATCAAGTGAAATTAAATCTATTTGGTGCTATTGGAGTTTTGGAAGATTTTACGTCATGATGATTGGAACATGATAGCTATATAATTAATTTTGGTAATTCCATCCAAATGTACTCCAGGTGATTGGTACTAAAAGTACTGGATCTATTCTAAGTGGTGAATCATGCTGTATAATCATGTATTGGCATCTACTCTTTCATTAGTTGTATTGGCCTCGTCTGTGTTTATGGCCTATGGTGTATTGATGTTATTGTGGACCCTCTAATTGTTGTAGCTAATTGAGTAACCATATGGCTCAAGGTTGTGGTAAGCTTAATGGGTTTCTGTGTTGCCTTGTATCTATGCAGCTCCATCTAACTTTTGTTCTTTCATGGCATAATGTTTTTTGGGTAAATCTTCCACCTTCCTGGTTTGCAGGGAGAAGGGATTACAGAGATCATGAGTTTAGGCTCAGGCCTGACAGAAGACCCTCACCGAGGTATTCCCCTGAAAGAGATATCAGGCGTCGTTCTTTTTCGTGATAAGAGACCAAGTTCTGAAGATAGGGGTAATCACTTTTCTGTGCACACTTGTGCTAATATAAATTATTCATTCTATCCTCTAACTTCGCCCTGAAATTTGATTTACAGGATCAAGTCGTTCAAGATCACCTATTAGGAAGAGGTATGTAGGGACAATTATTAGGGTTTCATTTCAGAATGTGGCCGCTGTTCAGTTTGCCGTGTGTTTAGTTAACTCTGTATATACTTAAATTTGTTTATTCCATCGGGCTAGTCTATCTTCATGTGACATCATGACTTAGCCCCTCCTACTTTATTGGTTTCCTTCAATTTTTTATCTGTGCAAACTGTAATGTTAAATTTGTGGTTTATGAGACCCTTTATTATTATTCAATTGTTCAGCAACAATCTACCATGGATTCTAGTTATCATCCATTTATGACTTTGGGGGGGGGGGTGTAGGGTCTTCAGTGTTCGTTTAACCAAGGAGAGTTTTGAATCTTATGTTAGACATGTGACCTGTATACATGCTTTTTTTTGCAACTTTTTATGGCTTCTGAAATTCTGAAATTACCTATCTTTATGTTTATGTTCTATGGACTGTTCAGTGAGAGAAAACGTAGCAAAAGCCCTGATGGTGGAAAAACCGATTCATCCATAAGTTTTAGAAGTTCTGATAATGAAGACAGGGGAAAAGATGATAGGTACTTAAGCAGTGATGAGAAAAATGGTCGTGAAGAACAAGTAAGTTTAAACTATGCGATCCATCTCATTATCATCATATCATGATAACATACAAGTGGATCTATCCCCATATTCCTAGACCTTTTTATTTATTTATTTACATGTGCCCTGCAGCTGAAACAAATGCATCTGGATATGGAAGCATTGCGTGAAGATAAATCAAAGCTGGAGGTCAGTTATGATTTTTCAGGATATGTCTTACATATTGATTATTTATCACATCGAATTGTTAATATATCTGGAGTAATTGAAATGATAATGCATGGATGCCATCAGTTCGTTTTATTTTTCAGTTGATGATGGTTTTTACTTTACTCTATGATTTGAATTGTGCCCTCCTTTTTGTTGTGGAATTTCTCATCTATGTTACAAGACATTTAAATTAACCAATTAAGACCAAGTAGAACTTCTGTAGATGAGGACTAATCAAGAGTCTTGGTCATCAAGTTAGCATAATCAACCTTCGCTGTATATATAGATATTACAACTCTTCAATGGTTCACTATGTCGCAGGCGATATTGGAGAAGAAGACTGATGAAGAGCGCAAACTTTGTAGCAGAGTAGAAGATCTTGAATTGCAACTGAACAAAGAGAAAGAAGATTGCCAAAGGTCATATATTTCTACAAAATACTTCTTTCATACCAGTTTCTGTGTTCTTCAGTGTAAGAGAAGATCACCAAGTATTTGTGTCTGCCCCTAATGCCTCCTTTTCAATTTAGGATGACCTCCAAAACCAAAAAGCTAATCAAAGCACATGGACGTTATGTAAAAGCACAGGAGGATTTAAAGAGGCAGGTTTCTTTTCCCCATATTTAAATGTACCTGAACTTGTGCATGGTCTGAAATAAAACATAATAGCACTCCTAGTTTTAGTCCTTACATGATTGCCACATAATTATTCACCATTTTGAGGTCTGCAGGTCTCAGGCTCGCTTTGAGAGGCTAGCAGATTTGCTTGCTTCAGATATTTTGAAGCCTTATACCAAGGAGCAGGGTTCCATAGGGATTACTGCCAATGAAGATCCATATGACAATGCTAATGAAATGAGCCCAAGTGACCAAAGACAAAACCATGTTTCAGCATCGAGAAAAAGACCTATTTCTCTCCCAACAAGTGAAGAAGCAAAAACTGGTAAACCTACAATGAAATCTTTGTAGTCATAAATTTGATTCTGGAATGATATCGTTAATCCGTATTGATCAAGTATATCAACATAGTTATTACCTATTCTCCACTTTCCCCTCTTACTGGTTGATGCTTGAAATATCTCCTGTTCATACACATGGTCATCATTATCTTGAATATGTGCACATTTTATCACATTTTTTTTCATGTGCAAACTGTTCTTTTTCAGGAAAGAAACACAAAGATAATGACGATGATATGATCCCAGCATCAGAGAACTATAGACCTGAAGATGCTCTAGAACATATCCAAGATAGCAAGGGATCTGATCTACCAGAATCATTTACAGTGAAGAAGTTAAGGGAGGGTGACTTCGTTGATGTAGGAAACATTGTATCTTCAAGCAATATTTTTTTGCGGATAGGGTGAGACTTCTTTCTTGCATTAACTCATTTAGCAAAAATGTTTATAGTCATTTACTAAAGTATGTCATGATGTGTTGCCTCATTATGTTATTATTAGATGTTCTCTTTAATGCCCTTTGCTATCCTACAGGCTACAGCTATTGTAGTTCTGCAAATTCCATGGAAATTTATGTAGTTTGTGAGAGCCACACATCGATATGTCGCACTCACCCTCTAGAGGTGTTTGGTTGCCTGGGCGAGCCTCTAGGCTATGCTATCGTTTGGGCAATCTTACTGAATGATTCAGTAACTGTGGAGGAACAGATATCTGTTTTTTACAAAATGATGCCAACATAGAACTAAATCTTCATGTAGCATATAGGTGGCACAGATAATGGTTACGGTGATCGACATTTCATTTGTTCAGCAGTAATAACTTTATTTATCTATATGCAGTCTCATGGTACCAAGTAGTATCCAGCAACTGGGTTATGAAATGAATTATGATACCATTAATTTTCTTTGTTATTATATATTATGTAGAACATGAAACAGCCTAATTTTAGCATGTCCTTCTTGGTCAATCAACTCACTGCATATGCATCTGATTATTTACAATACTTGTATCATGATGCAAATCTGAGTCTTGTACTGTAACAATACTTTTCACCTTGATCATTTTCAAGAAGTTTGCAGTGTTTTTCTAGGTCTGATAGATTCTTGTGGTATTTCAAGTCTAATTTTAGTGTATCAAAAAATATTATGTTGCAGTTTGCCTGACTTAAAATGTATTTTCATTTTTCTCCATTGCTCTTAAGTTTTGTTGGTGCCACTTTCTGTTTGGGATACTAATAGCTCATTTATCATTTTTGGAAGACATTTGAATATGTTTTGAAAAATATCTTTTGTAGCAGTTCTTGAAACTACTTTTAATGCTATGTCTTCTTCTGTTTTTCATTCAGTACAAGGGCGATGATGAGGAAGTTGATGTTGATTAGTGAGCGGATGCTGTCGGTGGTTGATAATGATTTAAGCACAGGAAGGAAGCAATTTCAACAGACTACATCGATGCCAGCTTCTGAAACTACCTGTATGCCTTTTGCATCGGGTAATAGAGTCTGTTGTATTTGGTAGCTATTTATGTGCTTAGACTGAGTTGTGATGCTGTCAAACATATGACTACATTATTTATCCTTTAGTGTTTCCTGAGGCGCGAGATACTAATCTGTACTCGCTTTATGTATTATTATTATTCTTATTCTTATCTAATTTGAGTAGAGATTTTTGGATTGGTTGTGTTATTCTGCCTCAGCCGCAGATTACAAAACATGCATCCATGATTCAGCTACCTATCATGAAATCCATGTGTGATGCTTAAATTTACCAAATGTCTTCTAGGTCTATGAATTCTGATACAGGTTCATAAAGCTGTGGGCTTATGTTTGACTTGTCAACATGGAATGTCCACAATGCCACGCCATGTACTCATGTTAGCAACCTTAGGGCGTTCTGAGCATTTTATACTCTGAATGACATGCTAACTTTGATACGCTTGTCTTAGGAAGTCAAGACTCTTAAAAAAAGAGCCTGGGCGTCCTTGTTATAACGACAAAAAATCGGCAAAATGAGAGCAAGGACGGTGAAGAGAACTGGTGGACCACGCAAGGCTGAACAGCCATCTCCATCTGCTCTCACACTTCACCAGCTTTTTTCTGCAGATTTTTCTGCGTATCTGGGAGGGTATCTAGAAGGGCCGCAGAAGGCTAACAGTTCTCACACAAAGGATTTGGAAGGGGTGTGGCGCCAGCAGTGAGGGGATGGCGATCTCGAAGGGGGCGGCACTAGTCGTTGGAGTGGAAGAGGTTGGAGATGCTCGACGATGGTTTGGAAGGACCACAGAAGGTCATACTACAACAGCCACGAAGGTTATATGGGCTGGATGGTGGGCTAGTCCTTTTTTCGGCCTTCATTTTTTTTTTTTTTTTTTTTTCCCTCTCTCCATGCCACTCCTTTGAAGTTTTTTCCTATAAAAATCAAATGGCGTCGTCTTGCCTAGGCGAAGGGTGGCTCACCATGTCTTGCTTCACTGCTTTAAAACTTATATGTGCGTATGAAATTCTTTTTTTTATTGTATTCATGCGTGTAACATATGTGCTTTTATGCAGACCGTAAATGAGAATCCTTTTTGGTTTTTACAGAAACTCTATGGAATCAATTTCCTTGTGATCTTGAGTCCTGACAAATCACAATTCAAATTTCGTTTAGTAGTCACATTTGTAGTATCTTGTACCAGGAAAAACTCTGCTCTATCTTCTTGAATTAACAATTTTTCTCCTTAAAGTTTAGAGCTATATATCTTACCCACTAAACTCTAAAAATCATTCAAATTACTTGTGTTTGGAGTATTTTTGAAGATGGTTTGTCCTTTACAATTAAAAAATCAGTAAACACTTGACAAGGTTTTGAAAACCACAGTTAAACTTGTAAGAATCCCGAAAAAAAAAGTCAAGAGATATGGGAAATGAGTCAATGACAAATCCAAATAAAGTATTTAAAGCTCATGAATCCCTAGATGCTTAAAAATAGATTTAGTTATAGTAAAAAAATATTGATAAAATATAGAAAATTTCCAAAAAATTATAATAAATTTGATATATAAACATGTTTTGAAAACTTTAGAAAGAAAACATAATACATAGCCAGCATGAATGCATACAACATCAATGTATTATGCATTCATGTTGGTTGGATCTATTTATATAACTTTATTATGCAAAGTCTTTGAAAACATTTTATACAACATCAAATTATGCATTCATGTTTTGATCTTATAACTTTATTATGTATTCTTTGAAAAAAAATTTATACATTTTATAATGTTTTGTATTTCTCGATTTTTTTATATATTTTCCCAACATCTAAAATCTAAATATATTTTTTGATGGTCGAAAAAAATACTTTCACAAGCTCTTAATATTTTTTAGATTTCTAATATCTGACTCATCTATCTCTATATCGTTTTATTTTTTTTAGAAGCTTTGAGATATTCTAAATCTTATTATCAGTATTTATTTTTTTGTGCAATCAGTATTTACTCCAAAAGAAATCTGCAATTGATTGGTGGGCCTAGTGGATTCACGAAAAGGAATCACCATCCTATTACATGATGGGCCGATTGGACTCTGGATCGGGTTGCGAGGCCAGCGTGACTTGCTCGGCCCTCGTCTCCTCTTCCCCTGTCCCGTCTCCGCCGCCGCCGTCTTCGTCGCCGGTTCTCGGAGCCCTACCCTTCTTCTTGCCGGAGCCCCTCATGGACCGGCAACCCCAGGACTACGCGGCCGCGGCCATGGCGTACGCGCAGGGGCAGCAGCAGCCACCGCCGCCGCAGTACGGCGGGTACCACCCGCAGGCGCCGCCGCCTCAGTACCCGCCCCACCCTTACGGCGCGCCGCTCCCGCAGTACCCGCCCGGGCCCTACGCGCGCCCCATGCCGCCGGCCTACTCGCACCTGCCACCGCACCAGCAGCCGCCTCCCCCGTACGCGGCGCACCCGCCACCGCCGCACGTCTTGTCCACGCCGTCCCCGCCGCCGCACCACCCTTACATGCATCCGCCGCCTTTCGAATCCGCCCCGCCACCTCCGGCCGCGCCCCCGCCGATCCGGAGCTCCAGAAGCGCATCGACAAGCTCGTCGAGTACATCGCCAAGAACGGGCCGGAATTCGAGGCCATGATCCGTGACAAGCAGCACGACAACCCGGAGTATGCCTTCATCTTCGGCGGGGAAGGTCATGCCTACTACAGGTACATGCTCTGGTTCTTGCCGCGCCAGCCGGTGCCGGCTCCCTACCCGCCGGGCTCGATGCATATGATGCCGCCTATGGGCCCTATGATGAGGGGGCCGCCGATTCACCAGCCGGGGTACCCTCCATTCTATGACCAGCACCAGCAGTTTGCTGCTGCTCACGGCCATGGGGACTATGAAGCTGCAGCTCAACCGTTCATGGGACTGTCCGGGCCGCTCCCAGCAGATGTTGCTGCTGAGCTGCAAGATGTGCTTAACAATCTTAATGGCACTAAGGAATCAATAAAGGGAGCAAAGTCATGGTTTATGCAAAGATTGCCATTTGCTCCGGCTCTGGCTGAAGCTCTTAAGGAGAGAGTATTTGCATTGGAGGATTCAGAGCGACAGCTGCACATAATTTTCCTGGTGAACGATATTCTTTTTGAAAGGTATGGCTCGATGCGCTTCCTACCTAAAGACTTAAAGTAGAACTGTTTACGGTATGCCTTTTTTTTTTATTGTAGTTCTTCCATTGAGAAATACTCCTTATGTTCCTTTTGATGAATACTTAAGTTATCATGCTGATTGACATACCAGTGCATGAAGTGTTATTTAACCATCATATATTGTTTTCATGTCTCATTGGTGTAGTGCAGCAGCTTGTAGAGTGACTAATTCAAATTTCCATCATCCACACTATCTATCTCTTCATAAGCACTCACCAAATTGGAAGTACTTATGCAATCTTAGTTGACCCTAATTCATTTCAGACATTACTGAGCTTTGTTAAGGCTAACATTTGTACATTGGAAGATAATTACTTCTTGGCAAATAGGAGGCCTTCATTAAACGTAGAAAAATACCCAGGTGTTTTGCTCCTTAATGATAAAAGAGATCATATATCATATATCTAGTTATTTAGGACCCTTTTCTCATGCGGATGAAAGTGGTACTTCCCACTTTGTTGCTATTTTTGCCATTTTTTCGTCCATTAGAATATAAGCATAGCAATTGTGAGTAGAGATAATCAGTGTGACATTTGATTGGAGATGACGGACAACAGAAACACTATGTTTAGACCTGTATGTGGAACACATGAGGGCGGATATGGAGGACTGAAAATAGCCAGAACTATCTTTCCCAGTGGAACCACTAAAATGTATTGAGATGAAGATATATCTTACACTTAATACACAATTACGTTGTGTCCAAGAGGGACCCGACCGAGATCATGGCGTTGCTATGGTATGGTGTGCCCTAGCCAACTGCCAGCTTGACCGGCCTACATATAAATGCATCACGCCTTTGATGCCTTGCATGAACAATTTCTTTAACAGGGCAAGAGTACTATATTATGAGTCTATTCCATGAGTTTATGTAATCATGCATCATACATACCATAGTAGCAGTCTGTTTCTTGTGTGTGACAGCTTTTCCATGTAGGCAAACATGCAAGGCCATACTCAAAGTTATTGCTTGTGTCTTGTCTTTGTTAACGATGGACGGCAGACAGTCCTATCCAGGCACAGGAAAGACGTAGGAGAAAAATAGGATGGGGAACTACTGAGGGAGGTTTATAGAAGTGGCAAAAATGAGCCTATTTAATATTATGGATAGATATAGCAATGTATGCATATTTTCTATGCTGCATAACTTATGATTTACTTGCTTACAGTCAGGTTTACACACACCTGTACCTATATTACTGGCCCCGCTGTTCTTCCTATAAAAATATTACTACCTATTCGGGAGGTAGCTACTGCTACCTGCATATTCAGAAGGCTTACACAGACACATTTACCTCCTTCTCTTACCTATTTCTTCCACCCGCTGAAATCCAGACAGAAACATATCTCATTCTGTCTCTGCCTTATCGTTTCTCTTATCCTCGCTGTTTCGGTGCCATGGCTGGATAGCCCCGAGCTGCTGGCCATAGATGGAGTTTTGGTTCCAGGAGCGCTCAGAGGAAGGAGACATCTTCTCCATCCCAAACCATTTTTATCATGTCACAGCAACCGTGAGGGAGAAGCAACGATGGTTGATCCTGTAGTAGCGTGCTCGCTCAAGCTGAAGTCGGAGAATCTGTTCTTTGACCACTGGGACTCTCCTTTATTAACTGGTACTGGCATCCACTGAATGCTAGATTTCACCTTGTACAGCCGAAATCAGCCAGAACCATGACCAGTACTGGATTTAACCTCTGTTGTGCCAGTCTACACGGTGGTCTGCGGTAATCTGGCCATTCCGGCGGCCTATACCAGAATGAGGTTAACAACTGTGTATGTAATCAGATCTTAGTCTCCATGTAGCATAAGGAAGTGTTGAAATATGGTATAAATTTAGACACTGCAATAGGAGGGGCCCATGTGGGAAAATAGAAATGCATGCATCGAGTTGAAACAAAGTTTTGTTATATGTTTTAAATGCGCTGATGTTTCATAATATTAAATAATACCCAACTGCGTTGGTTGGAATGGTTCAGATCACTAAGGATATTTAACGCCTGTTCTCAAGAAGCTGCTAATGCATGACCCTTGACCGATCAAATCTCTCTTCTGAGAATTTTAAAGTGCACATGACTTGTGTATTTAATTTAATGCATCACTGATTTCTGAATGTGTTTGACATGCTACAGCTTACAAAGACGAACTAATATTCGGGACCTTGACAATGAGGCTATTGCTTTTAAATCCGTACTGGGTTCCATGCTTGCAAGGGTTTACAATAATTCACAAAGTAAAGATGACAACCAGACTCGCGTTGAGAAAATCCTGCAGTTTTGGGGTTCAAAGGAAGTCTACGACCAGGAAACAATCACTAGCTTTGAAAGAGAGATGAAAGGTGGCATGCCTTATCCTTTGGTGCCACGACATGTTTCACCGGATCCCTCGACCTTTTCAGGTATCTGCTTTCTCTGCTTCCTTTACTACTTCTATTTCCCATTCTGTCTAGGTACTTCAACCTTTTTTTGTTATTTGATGATGATGCTAGCTTTTAATAAGGACGCTATTTTGTAGTCTTTAAGTAGTACTTCACCTGTGAGTTTCCATCTGATTACCATTTTTATTCATTTGATTCATCAACTCACATAGCTGTGATCATGATATGTTGATCCCTGAAATTTTCTGCACTAGTAGCTCTGGACTGCACTAGCTGCTATATGTTGTAGGCACTATTTAGAATGATTCATAACTTATCTGAAATTCATTTCTGGAAACCTATCTGGCCAATCATCCAATTAGAGAACTTTATTCTCTGGTTGATTACTTGTGTTTCTCAGTTAAATCATTCTATCATTTGACTATCTAGTGTTACAATATCTATCTATTTGGAATATCTTTTTAAAATGTAATGCATGGAGATTTTGCTTTTTGGTAGTAAACCTAAAAGCTGCTGGGTGTTTTTGCAGGATCAGCACCACTGCGCTCAAAATGGTCATCAGAACCTCCAGAGAAGGATAAGGCAATCCATCCTGTTGTTGGTGCAACCCAATCTGTTCCCTCTGCACAATTTCTAGCGAACCAACTTCCAGCTGGTGTTTATCCTCCTGTAGGTCAAACTACTTTTACAGGATCTTTGCCGGTGCAACCATCGTTAATTCCCTCTGTGGCTCCTCAAAGCACTGCTGCTACAAATGATTCGAATCCACCTCCTTATCCACTCTTCCCTCCTGGCCTCATTCCTGGAATGGTTCGGAAGATGCAAATAGGAAGTGGAGTGCCATACTCTCCCTTAAGCCCGCTTGACATCCCCACAACCATCCCTCCATCGACCGTCCCAGAATCTGAGATCCTTGAGCGTGTATCGAAGTTCTTCAGCGATATTGGAGAGGTAAACCCATCAGAAGGTCCAATGAGACAAAGTGAGGCCGACGACTATGATGATTACGAGAGGGAGCTTCCTGCGCGAAAGGGAGGCGCTTGCATTCCTCCCCCACCGAATCTGCTTGTAAACCCCGAGACAGGGATGCGTGCTGATGGTAGTGTTGACAGTAAACCAGGGTCCAGTGGTCGGTTGGGTCTTGGAGCTTCTGCCGATCCAAATGAGGTGAGCCAATATGATGATGTATATTCTTCTTATCGCAAGCAAAGGAGCACAACATATCATTCTTCCATCACTGCTCGCTCATCGACTGCAAGGTGAGGGCAGCAGAGATGTTTCGAGCACCTCTTTTCCCAACATTTCAAGGTGATGGTACTGATGCTGTATGGTTACATGAGATGACAAAACTGTAAGAACCGTCCTGTCTTTATTGTAAGATGCAACTTTGTATGGCTAATGTGACCTAAAGCTCTTAAATCCAAACGTAGTTGGCCCAGTTGTAAATTTCGCATGTTCCAGAGATCTGTTGTTGACTTGTTGTTTACTTGTCCTACCGATATTTACTCAAAAAAAAAAATGTTTGGCACTCAAAAAATACTCTGCAAAACGTAGAGACAATAGGGTGAAGAAGCAATACAACTCAGCGCACTCGTGTACATACAAAAGACTGCCTCAACCAAGAATATTCTCAGCGTTCGCCTTGGGGAGTCGGCGGTTCTCTTACAGTTGCACAGATCAAATTAGCCCTCAAGCCTCAAGGTAAGGTGAATTGACTCCAGTGAGAGTTTGATGTAGGGACTAGGATAGCGTGATTTGTAAAGTTGCTTGGTTGAAACTCAGAAACAAGAGGAAGATCGACAAAATCATGGTAAGTGTATGCAGTTTCATGTTATTATGCGCAGGCAAACCATGTTTAATAAATTGTGTTTGGTTATTTATATTTGGAGCAAAATTGAATTCGATTTTTTCTTTACCTACATTTCTAGTTGATATCTGCTTTGTGAATGCTAGTCAGGGCCGTCTCGAGCATGCCGAGTTCACTGAGCTTGACCTAGCATGAGCCTTAAAGGGTCATGCCCGTGCCTAAGATGCAGGCTGTGGACAAGCACGACACAGCAAGCTAATCCAGGCGTGCCTGTGCCAGTGCCAGATCAAGCAGACTATTTGGTCATCTATAGTTGAGATCACATATTTGAGATTTCGGATGTACCAACTCTAATGCACTTTGATCTTTTAGCACTAGTATTGAGCTTTTGATTGATCTTATGTTTAGTTTCAAGGCACAACATGGTAATCTTGCTAAATACTAGCTCTGATTCTGAAAGCAAACATGAGAAATTATGTTGGCTCATATTGTAGAGTGGTCAGTTATCTCCTGCGGAATTCATAAAAAGAATAAGCAGGATTTTCTACTCATCGACTTTCTCCCTCACCAGCATCTCGACTAACGAACAACAAAAACCCACAACTAAAAACACTACAAAGCAGATTAACTAACAAACATATACAAAGCAACTTCTTAGTATAAGGACTTGTTGTGATCATGTTTATCATCTCATCCGCCGTGGGTCTCAGCTTTGCCTTCAGCGAAGGCGCCATGCCTTGATCAGTATCAGGGTCTTGTAGATGATCACCATCGGGGATGATAGCACCTCCTTATTGAACACCATGTCGTTCTAGGTCTCCCAAATTGTCCATAATGCACCTGCATATACAAAAAGCATTACCTTTTGTTTTTTTTCCTTGACAGGCATCAACAAACTCTACAAGAAAATCAGCATAGTTGGTTGGTGAACTCTGCCAACCTAGGCTGTTCCTCAAAAAGGACCAGAGAAAGATAGCAATGGGGCACTGAAAAAGAATATGGTCAGTGGTTTCCAGCTTATCACAAGTGGCACATTCCTCCAGACCAAATCATTGTTTCTTCTTCAATTGAACCCCCGATTGGATTCTGTCATGGGCAGCCATCCAAATGAAAATTTTGACTAAAGGGATCGATGTTACATTTCCACAGTCACCATTTGACTATCTAAAACCACCGGAGGTCATCATTTTGTAGAGAGAGCTAGTTAAGTATTTCCTGGACTGCTCAAGAGCCCAAAAAACCATCTCTTCCTTCTGATAGACAGACATCATTTAACAACTCCTGGAGTTGTTCCCATTCTTCCCTGAATGTCTCATTGAGTTATCTTCTAAACTGAATTTCCCATCCATTTTCATATGCTTGTGCTACCTCTATGTCAGGTTTGGAAGTAATCTGGAAAAGTCTGTGAAATTGTATTTTCAGAGGACATTCACCAAGCCAGCAGTCATAAAAAATCTGGTTTGCTGTCCATTTCTTAACTTACACAACTCTACCTATTTGGTATGCTCACTCTAAAAATCTAGAAGACTGATGTTGAACGGGTTTGTATGCACTTGGTAAGGAAAACCTCCTGACCTCAGGAATCAAGTTTTGTACCCACATGTTTAACAGCTAAAATCTATTCCACTTGATACTAGTCAAAATCTCTAAAATCTATTCCACTTGCATTTGGTGCTGTAACATGTGTGTTTCATCTCCAGGAATGGCGCTACCTCTAGATTATGTTTCTTTCAGTTAAGCAATGCACCAACAAACCTATACAAATAAAACAAGTAAAAAGTAACGAATGAGAATAGATGTTAGACGGGTTTGGTACCAATAGGATTAAGAAACATCCACATGAGATTTAGATTTAAGATGTACCCAAGTTTAAGAGGCTATTTAGCATGATGTCAAATGACAGCAGATCTATGGCGAGATCATCCATTAAACAAGCACGCATCTTGTTGGTGTCAGTCATCTTTTAATTAATTTACTGTTCCAGTACAGCATCCAAACATTTGCATTTGCTGCTGTAATTTGTGATTATTAGAAATCAATCAATAGGACCATCAGACCCCATGCATTTGCATTTGGTGCTGTAACATGTGTGTTTCATCTCCAGGAATGGCGCTACCTCTAGATTATGTTTCTTTCAGTTCCGTAGCAATGCACCAGCAAACCTATACAAATAAAACAAGTAAAAAGTAATGAATGAGAATAGATGAGTAGACACTGGTACCAATAGGATTAAGAAACATCCACATGAGATTTAGATTTAAGATGTTTCCAAGATCAAGAGGCTATTTAGCATGATGTCAAATGACAGCAGATCTATGGCGAGATCATCCATTAAAGAAAAACTTATAGATCCAATCCGCCCCAAGCATTAGCACCCCCCCCCCCCTTCTTCAGCAAGCTTATCTCAGTCCAAACGGCAAGAAACTTTAGTGTCCATGTTTGATCAAAGGAATATGTTTTTCTATAACACTCATTGATCACAAAACCAAACCCATGATTCTCTTCCATGCTGTACTCTAGTCGGTAATAGAATCACACAATTACACAACAACTTTAGGAAAAAAATCATGTAGGAATTCCAAGTTACCATATATTAGTAGTAATAATATAAATTGAACTGCTAGGTTAATCAACCATGAATGAAAGTAAATAGTAAGATCATGACATGCTTACATGGTTATTGACATCATTGTTGTTCCAACTTTTCACGTAACTAACGGAACTACTGCAATGTACTGATGTTCCCATGTGAGTTTCTCAAATAGTTTTAATCATCATGAGCTTTGCTGCATTTGGTATATTTATTTATTTATTTATTTGTTTGTTTATTATGTTTCTAATGTTGAGTTTCACTCCCTGATTGAGTTCACTTACTGCTAATTATATTTTTATAGACAAATCATAATGATTTGAGCATAACCAATGAGTACGAGAAATTTACTCTCCTAGACAGAGGTTAAATTCCAGCCTGGATCCTTTGGAAACTTTCCAGGCCAGATTAACCAAGCATGAAATTTAATAATTTATTATTATCCACGTATAAAGAGCTCAGCCAGGTATCCATGCAAGTGAAGAGATCGTACTTTTTGAAATTATCCAGACTGATGCTATTTTCACTTGTGAAGCCTCGGAATGACACAAACAATGTCTGAATAAATCCGATGTTGGCAAGTACATTATAATACCAACCTGCATGGATCCCAGTAAGTTCTGCTACTAGATTTAGCAGAAACTATACATAACTAGTGTAAAATAGAACCAGGTTTTGTGAGACAGGCATTAATATGATTTTATTAGAAGATGCAGGGCTGAGCTTTCTAAAGCAGTTATGTGTTATAACATGCAACTGTTTTAGAATTTACATGATTGTCTCAGAAACATGGGAAAGATAACAACTACATACAGTAGAACAATTTGGTACTACCATCTACACTGAGGAAAGGATTTCCCCTTGTAATTGCCAGAGTAGAATCAAGCAAGACTGCAAGAGAGCAAGTTCTGCTACTATATTTAACAGAAACTATCAGAAGAGAGTAGAGGGCACAATCAGATTGCAAATATCACTTTTTTGAACAAAATTATATAGCAAGGAAATCAATACAGACAAATTAGTACGAGTTGCAAAAAAGCTTTTAGGTAGGTGATGACAGATTGACAGGTGGTGGTAGCAGCACAGATTGAACATACAGGGAAAAAAACCTATAGGATAAGGAAAAATTAAGTACCCATGATCCATGAGAACACCTTCTTCAGAGCTTCATGAAGGGCTCATTGGAATCTTGCTGCGGACAGTCCAATGCTGCTCAATAGGTCCAGGTGTGGGTATCTCCTCCTTTTCAATCAAATGCAGCAGCTTCTCTATACAATCAAGATCCTTCACAATTGGCTTACGCTGTGGTTCCTGTCCAGAAGATCTAGAAACCCAGTTCTGCCCACCACAACCAAAGCCCAGTATTTCTTCACTTCAGGCCATGCGACACCCTTCAGACTTCTTCCAATACTCAGCTTCCGCTTTACTGATTTTCACCACATGATCTTTATCAAGAAGATCAAGAGCAAGCAGCTTGTCCCTCAGTAAATGGAAGTGTACCTATTTCTGGGTCATTACTTTCTGCTTCAGTTATGAAAAACATATAAGGTGGCGTAAGTGAAAAAACAAAAACAAATACCATTGCTGATACAACTAGAAAATACCATAGAAAACTAAATAATGACATTTTTACTTCATTTGAGTATATTAAATGGCTTCAACTGCATTATGTATGCCAGTTGACTGCAGAAACCAATATTCTGATTTCATTCAACAGGAACTGTAAGCACATGATATGAATGAATTGCAAATGTGATGGGTTAAGGCTCCTGCAACAAATGTAACTCAGCGTGTCTGTAACCACCTACAGCGCAGGCCGGAAGCTCTGCCCTTTGATTTAGCATCAATGACAAGTTATGTGCCCTCGCTCTTCGACACATGTTACTTTGCTTGGTGAACTGGCTCCAACATTGGGAACAGCTTCTCTAACTTCACGTTTGAGAAAAACTTGTTGGGCTTCAACTCCATGCATGCCTTGTTACATTATATGCATCCACAGGGAAACACTTCCTAAGCCTCAGCCTGGCCTGTAGTTCAGCAAGTTCATCCTTGTCTTCTGGAACCTAGGAAGAATGGAGATAGAATAATCACCATGCATGAAATTTATCCAGGTATAAAGAGCTCAGCCAGGTACTGATGCAAGTAATGAGGTCATACTTTTGAAATTAATAATCAGACTAATCCTATTCTCATTCATGTGTTCAAAGAAGTCTAGGGAAGAACAGGAATAATCTCTGAAAAAATCTTGTAACTAGCAGTAGAAATTGGTACCTCAATTTTGGCCTCATCCCAGAGATTTGCTTTGTGTCAGGCTTCTGTAATTCAAGAACTCTATAATTTCGTTGCGTTAGCAATCATCTTATGTCGGTAAGAGAACAGAAAGTAAAGATGTATTTGCATACAGAACACCATGCCACTAGGATGATTGAAACTTTCGGTTACCAAACCATAATAAGTGTACATATATTTTTGAGTGACTCATTATACAGGTCATGAGAGAATATTTCTCTAAAGAGTTTCATCATTCAAAGCACCACCACAGAGCATGGCCAAAAAAACTGAACTCTCTCTTTTTTAAAAACCCTCACTTATTGGCTTCGTTGACAAAACGATACTTTTCAGGCAGCAACTTAACATGGTGATGATACTCCTTCCTCGAGAAAAGTGATATAAGCATGGAAGTAGTGGAAGCCTCAAGTGAGAAGTTCTTCTCATCAATTTTAGACAGGTAAGCCCCAGCCCTCAATATCTCACCTCTATCCAACAGCCTCCTAACTATAGTATTTAGCATATGCGAGTTTGGAGCACAGCCACTCTTTTCCATCGCTGAAAATAGACCATCAAACTCATCTAGCAACCCTTCTTTTATGAGATTTTCTGCCATTAAGAGGTAGGTCACAACATCTGGAACCAAACCATTAGCAGGGATAGCAGCAAACAAATCCATGGCATCTTCCTTTCTGCCACCTTTGAACAAAACATCAATCATGATGGTGAAAGTAACAATGTCACCTTGAAGATCCTTAGAACACAGGCTCTGAAACATTTTGACTGCTTCATCAACACAATTGTTTTTGCAAAGGCCATTTAGAATTGTGTTGTATGTGTCAATGGGCCACTGTTTTCCACTTTTAATCATATTGAGGTACAGTTCCCTTGCTTCAGAAAATCTCCCACTCCTAAACAAGCCATGCAGTATAGTATTGTAAGTCACAACTCCAGGCGTGACTCCCTTCCTCAACATTTCTCGGAAAAGACAATATGCACTTTCTATCCTGCCTTCTTTACAGTAGCCATGAAGCAATGTATTATAGGAATAAATGTCAGGTTTCAAGCCAGCGGAGAACATGCCGTCAAGTAACTTTGCCGCTTCATCCATTGTACCAGTTAAGCAGTGGCCATCTATTAATGTATTGTATGAGATAACATTAGGCTTCACACCCATACAAACCATCGAGTCAATGAGCCTCCGGGCCTCCATAACCCGTCCTTCTTTGCATAAGTTACACAATATTGTGTTGAAGAACACAATGTTGGGGGGAATCCCTTGATTCAGCATTTCAAAAAAAAATTCATCAACCTTCTCCCATTTGTCAACAGTGCAAAGTCCATACACAAGGGAGTTAAAAACTTCATTGCTAGGAGTCACACCTTCATTGATCATCTGATTGAACTGGAGCACAGCATCATCCACTCTTCCCAACTTGCAAAGTGCATCTATTAATGTTCCATAACTGACGGCATTTGGACTCAAACCGTGCAGCTTCATTTTGATAAATATAAGCATCGCCTCAGCTATCATTGCCTTTTTAGCATATGCACAGATCACAGTGTTAAAGATACGATGATTAGGTGGAATACCATTTTCTATCATTAAATTCAGGAGATCATGCATTTCAGAAAAATCTCCTTTAGTACCATAGCCATGAAGCATAACGGCATAGGTAGTTACATCAGGTTTTATGCCCTTCCTAACCATATAATCAAAAAAATTTCTAGCTTCACTGCAATGTCCATTCTTTAGATAGTCCAGAATCAAATTGTAAGTAAAAACATCTGGCGCAAGACCACACGCGAACATTTCTTTGAGCCTTTGAACCACCTCTTCCCACTGTCCTAATGAGAGGAATCCATGAATCAGACAATTATATGTCTTATTGTTTGGCTTAACACCTTTGTCAACCATCTGCTGGAAGACGCACTCGGCCCTGTCAACCGCTTCAGCTTTGAACAGGCCATCAATTACTGTGTTGTATGTCACAACATCCGGTTGAACACCCATTTCAAGAAACATATTATAAGCTTTATCCACCTGACCCTCACTAAAGAAACCTTTGATGACTATGTTGTATGACACCACATTTGGTGAGCAGCTAGTACCTTGACCATCAGCCATCATGTGGAGCAGCTTAAGTGCCTCATTGGCTCTCTTTTCATTGCAGAAACCCTTGAGAAGAATGGTGTATGAAACTACACTGGGCGTGCATCCAACGTCGGGCATTCGCTGGAGCAATACGTCCATGGCCTCGCCCACCCTCTTGGCATCACAGAGGCCCTTGAGCAGTTGATTGAAGATTACTACGTTATCCACCCTCCAGCCTGTCTTAAGGATAAGGTCAAAGGCTGCGAAGCCATGCTCCAGGCGGCCCATGTGGCAGAAGCTGCCAATGAGGATGCTGTAGGTGTAATGGTTCGGTGCCACCTTGGACGGTCACAGAACATTCGGTTAAACCGACAGACAACAAGCTTGGACGGCAATGAGCCTTTGGCGCAAGACACAACGCTAAGCAACTTGTTCAAGGCACGAACCGAGTCAGGCCTGGCGTGAAGAAGCAATTCGTCAAACATCTTGAGAGCGTCCTGGAAGCTGAGGTTCCCCTGACCTGACGCGGCCTATCGCGGCGCGCTGCAGCTCCAAGCACCGGTCGTGGGCGGTTCTCACGCGGCGGGACATGCCGACGAGGCGAGGCTAATCTGGCCTGGCGAGGAGAGGCACGGACAGGACGGCGCCGCGTCAGCCTCCGGATCGGTGAAGCGGAGCAGGGGAGCAGCTCGTGTGACGGCGTGAGCTTGGGCTGAGCCGCGAGTGCTGTGGAGTGGTTGATTCGGCGAGCGCAGGTGCTGGAACGTCGGGTGGCGGCGGCCACGGCGACGGCGTGTGGCCGCGTCAGCCTCCTGATCGGTGAAGCAGAGCAGCTCGCGTGATCTGGGTGCAGCCGCGAGTGCTGCGCTGTGGCGTGGCTGGCTCTATGAGGGCAGGAGGCTGAACGTCGGGCGGCGCCGGCGGACTGGCCAGGAGTTTTGAAACTGTTCAAACATACTGTGCTCAGTATTTCACCTCATGGATTTGAACTGGAGTTGGCATTTTTTACTGAAAAAGGTAATTAACCGGTATTATTCTACTGGGTTTCATGATTTTTGGACTTAATTTATGTTTTGCATAGACATGAGTGATCCTCCTTTTTTTCTTTCATTGATATTTTTTTTAAAAAAAAAGGAAAAGGAAAAGATGAAAGATGAAAGATATTTTACAGGTACAAACATCTAAAAGCGAGATTTTGTTTTGCAAGAGCCACACACAGCTGATTCGGTTAAATATAGCAATGCGATGACTGATAAATTGAATAATCCCATGCACCTATTGCAAATTTGCTTCTCTGTCAGACGAAAACTAACACTGATTTGATGCTGATCGCTGGCATGATTCCATTTTCACGTTCAGTCAGAAGATGAAATTCACAGGGGTTTGCTTCCTGTGCTAGCTGCTGCAACAGATTGGATCATTGGATCATAAATTTTTTTGAACGCAAATGATTGAAGATTAGAACTTTATTTTTCTCCAAGGTGACAAATCTTAATCACCATGGTAATTTCTAATTTTTGAAATCTTTGAGAGTTTGATGTACTCAGGAACAAGATTTTTTTTGGAAGATCGACAAAACCATGAGAATATAAAATTATCAATATGCTAATATGCATTTTGTGTTATTCCTACGCTAAAGATTAAATGACTTATAGACCACAACCAAAGATCCGCGTTTGCTGGAATCTGCTGAATTCCGCTGGCCACCAGACAGACAGCTTTAACTTTTTTAAAAAAAAAAAGACACAATGCTTGCAAATTCTCTCACATATACTCACTTTGTAGTAAAACCTGCATTATCTCACCTACTTTTCCAAAATCCTTTAAATAAATCATGGACGAATCCATGTACAACCATGCAACAATTGCCATTTGTCATAAAAAGAAATCCAGAACAGAATCCAACAACAATACATTGTTTAATTAAATGATTCAACACATCAGCGTAAACAAAGTGCATATGTTTCCAAAATATGTAATTCACTCACATATAATCACTTTGTAGTAAAACCTGAATGAAAAGACATGATAAGTAGGACTTACTGTTGTTTTGGCTGCTTGCTTTGAGTATCAATTGGAGCAACTTGATTGACATCTAGCTTTCTTTTGGCCAGTGAGCTGGTGTGAAAATTAAGTAAATCTCAACTAACAGCTATGTATTTGAATTTTTTGAATAGCTCTGAAGGTTACTAAATAGCATGTTATTGCTTTGGTTTTTACATGACTCAATTATTAAACCTGTTCAATGTATTGTGATGACCTAAAGGATCGATGAATAGCATGTGTTTGAGTATGGTCCCAGTGCTGAAACAGGACAGGTAATAATGAGGATGAAAAAGTGAATAATGACTTGATCGAAAACAGAGATAGTTCCAGAAATGATATTTCATTTGTGATTGAATTTGCAAGAACAAACTCGGTCTAGTTTTCAATTTAGTGTGTGCTATATTCTTGTAATAAATATAAACATATGTTTTGTGAGATGCACAGGCACCGAGGGCTGAGTAGAAACTATCAAGATTTTTTTTACCTTTGTTGGGCTGAGATGATTGTATAGTTTCTGTAGATGGAGGTGTGCTTGCTCCATTGTGTGTTTCATTTTCCTGAATTTTATTGAATTGTAAAAAAGAAGAGGATAATCAGATCTATAAGCATTAATATTTAGTTGATGACTAAGTTGACTTGTGTTGTCTGACCTGTGCCAGTGGAGAAACTCATCCATGCGTTGCCGATTAGGTGAAGAGCCTAGTGACTTATCTGGAGGACGCATAGATTGCAGCTGACAGCCAACAATCAATATAGTCTCCTGGCACTATGCCAGCTTCTTTGTTGCAGCCGCTATCTCTTTCTCCTGTTATCATTTAAACACAAAATCAGCTACACACAGTATTTGGTATAATGAAAATTTTAGTAGCTTGGCATAACAAAATACAGTTCAAGTAATCCTGAAAAAGTTTCAAATGAATTTAGTGCTTGAGTACATTATGTGTCGGGGTCCTCATCCACATCCAACTCACCAAAAGATGGACACCAGGAACCAACCAAAGATCGACGACAGCCACACTTGGTGGCTGTTGATCCTCAGACCCAGCATGAACATATTGTTCTTTACATGTGGACACCAATTTTGTTGCAACAGTTAATAAATACCCGAGATCCTTAAGATGACTAACCTCCCTAAGCCAAAGAATGGGCATTGCCAGCTGCTCGACTCAGAACCTGCAAACGAAGGCAATAGTGAACAATGTAAAAGGTGTGCTCTATGAAGTTGGAATTACTGAACTACACAATGCTGTCTTGATCATACCACTAGATAATGAGGACTGAGAAGCCACTGCTACAACCAATAGAGCTACTCGTTCATACCTTCAGCATGTTTCTCAATCTCCAGTGTGTCAGTTGGCATTCATCCCCAATATGGCGACCGATGTAGTACGTGTTACATCAGCAGCGCCACAGTCAATAGCACTGGACCACAGGTTAGATTCACCTTCGCCTCAAGGTGCTTTCTCCCCCACTGCTGCGTCGAACCTGACTCTCCGCTTGTCCTTCCGCAGCTTTTATCAGATCCGCCCACATCGCAACCCGGGGATTCACCGACGGCTCATGCCCTTCGGCTAGCTCTGCTACTGCTGCCACGGTCGATGCAGAAGTGATCTGCATACTGGCAAGGCAGATCCAGAGCGCCAAGCGCCCAGGACTTGCCGGCAGCGAGTTAACCGACGGCCTTACATGAGCCTACTAATTAGGTTTATAAAGTAACAAACCATATTGATGATCACCCATGTACCGTAGGATGTATTTGACGCTGCCAGCGAACATTTTTACAATGACCTGTAGTTGAAAAAAAAAGGTGTATCTCCAGGTGGTCAAGTGATCTCTGTTTTCAGGAAATCAAAACATAACCTGTAATGAATCGTTGTTTAGATTAATCACAGAACCACATATAAAATCATAAAGAAAACATAATAATGGACCAGGACTGGGAAAAACATAGAAGATTCTATCCCTTTATTCCTTTTATTAGTGCATGTTTTTAGCTGCTTATACATGCATAAGCAAGGACATTGTGTTGAACAAACAGATTGTACCTCGCGGGTCTGTTTATAACATTCAAAAACAGATGCTCTTATATAACTATATGTGAAAGAAATGGCACTGATGCATATTTGCAATAATACCTTTTGTAGGAGGTGGGGGCGACATGTGTGTGTATGTGTTGTTCACTTTTCTAGCGATGTTGGATTACTGCAATTGTACAGACCATATGTAGTGTTAATACTGAAATCACTAAACAACAAAAACCTTTTCATGTACAAATGCTGTTATGGTCATTCACAGATAGGGTTGGTGCTATGGTCATTTAAATATACGGTTTGGAGACTAACCTGTTAAAGATTAAGAACCTCAAACAATATCGATGGATATTATGATGAATCCAAGAGCTCAAAAGTCAAAACCAATATCCATGGGGCAGAGGCGGTCAATCAAATAGATAAAAATCAAGATCCATATATGGGAAACCACCTGCAGTTCATACGCAACAGTAAAGGGAGTAGCCATATAACCTGAATCGAATTAGGGCGTCCACAATGGGAGGGAAGAAGGGGGAATAAGACCTTGTAACTGGTAAGATACACTGTAAAAGTAGAAGAAAAGCAGGTATTAGTTGATGGGGGAACAACGCTACTCCCAGGTAAGATGAATAAACAATTATTTTTTCCGCGACATCCTTGTCTGACGAGTGTAGGAGGAGAGGCTGAAGTTGGATGGCTGCTGATTTTTATTGTGGGACCCGCCTTATTACTGGTAGCACATTGTGTGAATGGGGAAAGTGCTACTACCGCTGTTCCTTGGGCCCATCTTACTACCACATGAACGGGATATACATTGCTGATGCCATTAGAGGGGAGCGCATAGGGAACTCACGCAGGGAGGCTGGGAAGACCGGTGATGAAGATTTTGCGATGCCGGCGCAGGAGCAACACCAGAACGCGTTGGAGGTGGGTGAGCCGCCGCCGCCGCCGTCTCCAGAGGGGAGGCCAGAGGAAAGGGGAGGAGGTCGATCCCGCGGATTTATGCGGCGTGATCTGAAGGGAAACCATGCGGACGGTCGCATTGGTTTCGTATGGGAAGAGGAGGCAGCTTAGTGGGGAAGCGGCGGCGGCCCACGCGATAACATCGTTGGGCGACGGAACGAAGACTAGCGCGACGAAATCGGTTGGCCACGGAAGGAGGGAAGCGGCGGCGGCCCACGCGACGACATCCTTGAGCAACGGAAGGTACACGAAGAGACCGTGCGGTGGCGATAATTCAGTTACAACTGAGGGAACCAATCAGAAGGCGAATGGGGCTTAGTGGGTACGGAAGATTTACCAGTGGCGTGGGCCGATAAGAATAGTTTCGAGAATTCTTAATTTAGCCCCTAGTGGGAGATAGGCTTATTGGAGTTTTAGATTGTGTTTGGTTTTTTTTTTTATATTTGGAGCAAATGCGATTTTTTAATGTGCCTACATTTCGGCCCTACTCAATTGACATAGGGTCATGCCAGAGGTGGAAGGCTAACTTAAATTGGACATCTATGAATTTTAACAAATGAATTAGAAATTCAAATTTTGGTGGGAACTCATTTTTTTTTAACTAAGGCTAAGCCAGATCAAGCAGCATTTTTGGTCACCTATACTTACTTGAGACCACATATGAGATTTCGGATGTACCATCTCTAATATACCAAGATCTGTGTAGCAATACATATTAAGCTTTTGATTGATCTTATGTTTAGCTTCAAGGCTTATTTCAGATTGAATGAAGAATGGCGACGACATGGTATTCTTGCTAAATACTGGAGTAGCTCTGAATCTGATCATGGTACAGGGGCTAGAGTTAATAGTGTGTCCCGACAGCTTTGTCTACCAGAATTTATGAAGGTTTTTTTTATTGGCTATAACGCTTTTAAAAAATATCATTCAACGCAAGTACTGTTCCGGATTTTCCTTTGTTATTCATGAATAGAGAATATACGAAACAAAACGGTTTCATGTCACCAAACAAGTACTACAAGGATTTCTCATGATAATTATTACATCTTATATTCAAACACTGCTAAAATGAAACCGGAGAACGCAACCAGCCTCCACATCGTCTGTTTCCATGCATCATCTGGTGGAACTCCACTTCCTTGTGACCCCGGCTGATCATGCGCAGTCGCCGGCTAAACAGCTCAAAAGTCTCAAACAACAACCAGTTGCTCAACCCTGCCGACCGCCACATAATAGTGTATGACAGCCAAAAAGAATCAAAGAAACTGTTACGACCAAGAACCACAGGAGACATCCTTCAGAAACGTCACTCAAACGAAAAAATGACTGCCAAATGCTAATGTTGAAATCAAAGAAACTGCAGGAAGAACAGGAGTAGAGAAGGCATGTACCAGCCGAAAGGGCCCAGAAAATCACGGTGTCAGATCCAGGTGAGTTTAAGCTGGCTCACATCTAATCTCGCAAGATGGCAGGATGATTGCCGATTGCCTGGACCAGATTTGAGTTAAGTCCAACCAAGAAGCTGATCTTGCAAAGCAGATACTTTGGTCAAGACCAAAGAGAAACCATAAAAACAAATTGACTGGCAAGCTCTACCAAAAGTAACAAAACATAAGCCAAGATATCAGAAAGAATTGCATGGCATCGCATCAGACATCCAAGGAAGGATTTAGCAGCACTAGCTCTCAAGCCTGGCAAGGCTAAAGCTCTTAGGCGGCAACTGCGAATGTAGAGAAACAAGCCTTGATTTTGTCATCATTTGCAATGCACCTAAACACATGACAAGAACCAATCAACAAATCATAGCTTAATGCTCAATTACGAATAATTGTTAGACAATGGAGTCAGATTTGATAACATGTCAATCAGCACAGATCTGGAAGTCCAGATCATAAGACTGGGGCGACAAAAACCATGTCATCATCCTCCAAACACACCTAACAATGAAGTAACCAAAATCAGAAATTGGCAAAACACAGTTCTTTATTTATTCTTACTAAAGCAGAGGTTATGTAGAATCCCTCAGAGACCCGATTTAAATCATACACCACAGATGAATCAAACAACTGCAGGTGTGAGCCCCATCACAGACCAAACCACAAAAATTGGCAAAACACAGTTCTTTATTTATTCTTACTAAAGCAGAGGTTATGTAGAATCCCTCAGAGACCCGATTTAAATCAACACCACAGATGAATCAAACAACTGCAGGTGTGAGCCCCATCACAGACCAAACCACAAAGGTTATGATTGGATAGACACCTGCAGCCGAGAGAGGCAGCTGCTGGTTACAGTGTCAAACGGCACTTCCTATCGGTAGGCCTTGAGATCTTCACAGGGACTACATACAAAATTTGAGATGCATTTTGACCCTAACAAAATGACATGACATAGTTATAATAATGCAAATCCTATCAAACCACATATTCAAAATAATGCAGACAAGAGTGATTGATAAATCCTCAGAAAGCCAGACAACTGTCGTCACACGTATATCTGACGGTAATTCCAGATGTATATGCCAATCATCACAGGATTAGCAGCACAGTAATTTAAAAAGTGCTCCTGAACAAGAAAAGCAAACCAGAAAAGAAAAAAGTTTGTTGGAGATAAGTTACTCAGTGGTGGCATTATAGTTTATTGGTTCGATTCTGCCAGCAAGTTTCCTCAATTCGTTCAGAAGAGGGAGCTTGTTTCACATCATCACAACACCAATCCACAATTGTAAACTAAAAGACAAAAAAAACAAATCTTATGGCTCGGTTCAGCGGGATAATCAGCATACAGATCAATCTCATCTATAGAGATAGACATGTGATTTGGTCTGTTGAGCTTGAATATTTGCAAGTCGTCACGGCCACTCTTTTGCTGGTCAAAATATCAATCTACTATCTAATCTAACATTTAAAAAGTATCAATGAACATTCAAATAAACAACTGGAACCAATTGCCAAACACATTCATGCTCATCAAATAGCCTCAGACCGTCCTAGTTCATGATAAATTTCAACACATTAGACACAATTTTGCCACTTCTGAAACCAACATGTCATCACAGGCCAAGATTGAAAACAGTGAAGCAGTCAGCTTTTGTTCCAATTAATGAAAATAAAATGGGCATTGAAAACAAGATATTAAATTTTGAAAACAGAAATGTGTCAGAACAATGTTATCAGCACCCTTTTTGAAGGTATCAGACAGGGATAACTGTATTTTACTTGTGTTATCATCATCCACATCTCTAAACAGAACAAAGCAAAGAAACAAAAACAAGTTTTAGGGATCTATCAGATCTTCCTATTCAATATGAAAGAACTGTCATGTTACGTTACAATCACAAAGATTGAACGTTTTCCCTTTCAAAGTTCCACATCATATAGATCCCGAAACAAAGACAGAAAATTAAGAAATCTTTAAGTGGATGAATATATGTGGCCTTTCCAGGATCGGATTGGCACAAGAACGCCACCAATCAGGATATAACCACACATCAAGAGAATAGCTTGTTGCGTCCGAGCCATTATACCGCGAGGAACGAAATAATCCTCCGGAATTGGTAATGGACGCATGAAAAAATAAATCTAATAACAACAACGTAGAACAAACAAAGATGCTGGTTTGAGATTTGAGTTCAGACAGCCAAGGGTTTGGTCTTCAACAGCCACCAACGAAGTAGCAGCATCAGAAACTCTAGTCCAAAACACAGTTATTCATCATTACTCAAAATCTCATTCAACCATTGCAGGCAGGATATAAAGACCGACCAAGCATGTACAGTAAAAAGGGTTGAATACTGTAAACTGGGAGCTCAGACAGCCAAGGGTTTGGTCGTCAAATACTACCGTGGTAGTATCAGAAACTCTAGTCCAAAAGATTGCTCATCACCGCTCCTATCACCATATCAACCAGTGCAAACATAGACAGAAAAATAAACAGCATTGATACGACACAGCAGACCAAATCAACAGTAGACGAAGGGCGCTGGAAGAACGTAGAGGACGAGCTGCGAAGGATGCATTGTCGAAGAATCATCAGCGTCGTAGTAGACGACGCCGACGACTGCTACTGCGGCGGCGGCGGCGGCGGGTGGTGGTGGTGGAAGCCATAACCCTAGAAAAGAGGCAGGGTGAAGTGATTATTTATAGCCTCTGGTTGTAGAAAAGAAGAAAACCTAGATTCCATGGGCCTTTTATACTTATTGGGCTTTTATGGGCCTATTTACACTTATTAGGCTTTCATGGGCCTATTTGCATTGCTTGGGCTTCGCTGGAATCATTTCATTCTCATTCCCTAAAAAAAAAAGTGTCTAGCTGCGGTGACTCCTCGCCGCACCGAACGCCGGCGGCGCGCCGTGCTTGCGTCAACTCATGACCTGGAAGCACAATGCCGCCGTCCCCAGCCGCGCCGCACGACGTGGCCGCTGTCCGCCGCCTACTGGAGTGCCGCGACCTTCCCGCCGCCGCGCGCCCTCGCCGCCGCCTCTGCTTCCTCCCTCGCCGCTGCCGCTCGCCGCGGTCCTCCTACACCGCCCGCTGCCCCCGCGCCTGGGCTACAGCCTCCACGCCCGAGCGGCGCGGTCGGGGCTCCTCGCGGACCGCTACCTCGCTAACGCGCTGCTCGCGTTCTACGTCCGCCTCCCGGACCACCTTCCCCACGCGCTCAGGGCGTTCGACGACCTGCCCCGCCGCGACGTCGTCGCTCACTCCTCCGTGCTCGCCGCCTTCCTCCGTGCGGGCCTCCCGCGCCGTGCGCTCCTCCAGCTCAGGACCATGGCCGCCGGAGGATACGGCGCCGACGAAGACGTCGCCCCCAGCGCGCACGCGCTCTCCGCCTCCGCCAAGGCGTGCGCCATGCTCCGCGACCTCCGCGCGGGAGCCTGCGTGCACAGGACCACCGTCGTGCGTGGGTACGGCGACGATGGCGTCGTGCTGAGCGCGCTCGTTGACATGTATGGACACTCCGGCGCGCCGGGCGACGCGCGGAGGGCGTTCGAGGAAATGCGCGCCCCGGACGGGATCTGCTACACGTCGTTGATATCAGCGTTCGTGCGGAACGACTGGTTCGACGAGGCCCTGCGGTGGTTCCGGGCTATGCTCGCGACAGATGGGGTTTATCCGGACGGCTGCACGTTTGGCTCCATGATGACAGCCCTGGGGAACTTGAAGAGGGCGAGGCAGGGTAGGGAGGCTCATGCGCAGGTTGTGACACGTGGCCTGTGTGGGAACGTGATCGTGGAGAGCAGCACACTTGACATGTACGCCAAGTGTGGGATGATGGTGGATGCACACAAGGTGTTCGACAGGATGAAAGTCCGGAATGCAGTTTCATGGTGTGCCCTGCTTGGTGGGTATTGTCAAAGCGGGAAGCATGAGAAGGTTCTCTCATTGTTTCGACAGATGTATGTGGAGGACGATGACTGGTATAGCTTCGGAACTCTTCTGCGATCTTGTGCTGGTCTGTCTGCAGTGAAGCTAGGAAAAGAAATCCACTGCCGTTTTATGAGGATGAGAGGCTGTGGAGACATCATTGTTGAATCCGCACTTGTGGACCTGTACGCGAAATGTGGTGCTGTAGAATACGCCTACAGAGTTTTTAAAAGGAGCAGTGTCCGCAACATGATTACTTGGAATGCTATGATTTGTGGTTGTGCTCAGAATGGCCATGGTGAGCGAGCCATCAGCCTGTTCAATGAGATGGTCAGAGAAGGGGTCAAGCCAGACTACATCAGTTTCATTGGTGTTCTTTTTGCTTGTAGTCATACTGGGATGGTTGAGGAGGGAAGGAACTATTTCAACTCAATGAGCAAGGACTATGGTATCCCCCCTGGCATTGAACACTACAATTGCATTGTTGACCTCCTCAGTAGAGTAGAGCTTCTAGAAGAGGCTGAAGATCTTGTAAACAAGTCACCATTTATAGATGATTCATCACTGTGGGCAGCAATCCTTGGTGCCTGCGCCACACATACTAACAAAGATGTAGCAGTAAGGGTTGCAAAGAAGATGATGGAATTAGAACCTCAATACCACCTGAGCTATGTTCTTCTTGAAAATGTGTACAGGACGATTGGGCAATGGGAAGATGCTGTAGAGGTAAGGAGGCTGATGAAATCAAGAAAGGTAAAGAAAGAAGCCGGAACAAGCTGGATTGATGTAAACAGAAGCAAATTATACATGTGCAAGGCTAAGGGGGCAGCCTCACAACCTGTAGCCTCTGAGGACATCAGGAAGTGCAGTCCATATGACTGATTTAGCTTTGGCAGTGGTTCTGAAATGTTTAAAGTCATTTCTCATTTATACGGATGAATTTGAGCAGGTCTTGTTCCAAATCTGTTGCACAAGCCCTCCCTACGTATAATCAGGTGTGTTTAAACTTCCACTGACTTGATGTGATGATCTGATGAAGCACATACAGGACTTGTGAGGATCTGAAAGTGGTAAGCAAAAAGATATGGGTTTCAAGGATTTAAGACTTTTCAATCAGGTATGGTGGCTAGGTCATTCCTAGATAGCCTCTGTGTGTGTCTTTTGGAAGCTAAATATTTCCCTCAAGGGTAAGTTGCTTGATACTGTTCCAGCACTGCAGCTGACGGATTGCAAACTTGTAGAGGAATTGAATATGGAGTGGAGTTTTTTGAACATGAAGGATTAACTGGATTCCTCAGGATTGGTGATAGGAGAAGTACAAGTATATGGAGGGATAACTGGATTCCTCGGGGACACAACCTGAGACCAATAGGTAGTACCCATGTTTGCTGTCTTCGGTGGGTGCAGAGGAGGTTTTTTCTATCCATATGACGCTGCTGAAAATTTGAAGATCAAGCTTCTGAAAAAGACGACAGGATCACTGGACTGCTTTGTGTGCCATTATGGAAAAATAAACTGTATTGTCTACAATCAGGAGTGCATATAGAGTTGCCATGTGCTTCGCCACTTGCACCATGGTGTGGGTGAAACTGGTGGAAAGCTCAAGGTGCAATATCATGATAGATCATTAATACAACCACTGATCCAAGAAGTTCTTCAAGAAAGTGACTCTATTCATTGCCTAGAGGAAGTCTTGAAGATTAGGCATGATCAGAATGAAGTGGCGGTGTGGCGCATGAGTTATGCTAGGTACTGTAGGTATTGGGCACCATGACGGTCGAGTGTGTTTTTATTTTGTTTCTAGGGACGTTGTTGCCCTCCTTTTTTTGTAACGACATTGTACTTTAATCTGTAATAAAAGCTCTGGTTCGAAAAAAAAAACTTATGGAAATCAGGATCCATTTGGGCTGCAAAGATAATCAGACTCTTTTGTCAAGCAAGCTGTCCGCAACTGTAGGCTTCTTTCTGTAAGGACAAGCACATTTAGCTGTGCCTGATTTCTTTGATAATCTATGACAATTTTTCAAGATTTTCACCTGAAGCATAACTAACTAGAGTCAATTGTTCCTTCAGGATTCAAGAGGACTCGATCCTGTAATATTACTCTAATCAAGAAGACCTTTTAGGATAGAAGACAAAGTGACAAAAAAAGAAGTGTCTTAAAGCTATTATTGTGGTGTTACCATGTTGTTAGTAGAACTTATTCTGATGGTTGGGAGTAAGTCAGAAAAATAAACAACATTTCCATGGCATAGGGCTTAAAACACCTCATTACATATAATCTCAGTTACCATTGTCTGCGTTTCACCATATACATAATACAATTTTCAGCTACTCATACCCTTCTAGAAACGCAGCACCTTCTATTTATCACAAACAGAATTTACTTTTCCGTATGAAACTGGTTGTACATATGTAAATAATTACAAGATAAAAAAAAAAAATCCCAAAACATTTGTTGCTCGAAGTTCTGAACAAACTAAGTAGGCTACTCTAACTTTCAGTCCATGTCCGTCTCTTGTTCTGATGACAAGGCTTAAGGAAACAACAAAGAAACTACTCATCTGGCCAACCCCCGCTCTATACAGTGTTGATAAATCACACAGTCCCAGGCAACTATGAGACGACATCAGTAGCATTGGTACTGCTGGGCAAATGAATCGGGTCACCAACCATGCTAACAATTGGAGTTTCCTGCTCTTGCTGAACAACCTGTGGAGACTCTCCAACTGGTATGTTGATCCCAGCAAAACCGACTAGGACGGCAGCAGCTCCAATATAGTCCAGTAGATGAGGAGCATGACCGGTGAGCGTGTCCACAATGGCAGCAATTGGAACTTGGATTGTGAGGCCAGCTGTAGCAACCGTAGTTGTTGTGAGAAGGATCGCTTTCGCCCACAAGTAGTCACTCAAAACATTGTCTATCAAACCTGCAAAGAATGTCAAAATCATAAATTAGCGGCAGTTCATTCTCACCGTGTAATTTTATTAATGGATTCTCAATATTTATACAAGTTACTCATACATATCACTGAGACATGGCATTGCAATACTTATTGTTTATGCTATGAACCAGACAGTAGGGAACTTTCATGAATTGAGAGCAAACCTACCTTTTCAATAACAAGACCAATTTGTTCCCATGTGAGCTTGTGGAATGGCTCCAGCTTGGCAAAATTCAACATCAGTGCAACAGGAAAGAAAAACAGCATATTAAAGAGTCCCAGGAATCCCAGAAACTGAGCCATGCTCACTTGTCCTTGACCTTCTTTCTCATCGGGCAACTTTTTTCGAATCAAGGTGATATACACAGCATATAAACCAGCAGAAACAATGGACAGGAAATCTCCGAGGAGAGGATTTGTAGCAATGGCATTAACTGAACTACTTGAATCACCCAGGCTGACAATTATTGTCCCTCCCATGCAGAGAAGCACACTAATTAGCTTTAACCATGTGAATGTCTCTCCAAGAAAAACCAATGCAACCAAGAAAGTGAAGAGGCTAGACGTGCTACTCAAGATCGTGTTTGACTGCAAAGTTCACAAAAACAGAAGCAAATTTTAGACCAAATAGTGATAAAAAGAAAGTTAGATCTCAACAAAATATGGAAGTAGCATTTGGCTCTTCTTAGTAACACTTACCGTAACAGTGGTGTATTTTAGAGACAGATTGAATGTAAGCTGTGCAAGGAACCAAAAGGGGCTGACTAGCATGCTCGCTTTGGCCACACGAGCACGCGTCCAGCGCCCTTTTGCATCCAACCCTTTGCTGCAAGCTACAACACTTAGCTCCGTCTGGGCAGAGAAGCTTGTATCTGGAACTGAAGTGTCTTCAGACAGCCTTGTTTGTGATTGATCTGAGGCAACATTGATCTCATGCCCTCCACTTTGGAGAAGATTCACACTCTCCAGGTCAGAAGCCTGCTGCAGGTTTTCAGCATCCTTGAATTTCAACTTTGTCCAGAAGTCGCCGAAAGAATCCTCAAAGTACCGGGCAGCCTCGACTATGGGAATATAGACAACAAACAGAGAATTGCATATATAGGTGATCAAGAACGGAGAGACGCCGGCATCCACGACAGACTGCACGATGTAGCTAGCGGCAATCCATATAGCAGCAACAGCAACGATGTAAATCAACCCTAAGCACCATCTCCATGAGTTTGTGCTCATAATTTTAGTCCACTTGTTGACGCTGCTACGGCTTCCATCAGCACACTCCAAACTTCCTGTTAAGGTTAGGAACCATAAGTTCAACATTTGGTACAGAGAAAACAATTTGCTACGAGCCTGAGACATCCGTCACCTATAGTATACAGAACAAAACTTAGGCATCAAAGCACATAATTTTCAGTTTGCAAGATTAAGAGCATCAATTATAGTTGCTTGGCGACTTGCATATTCCTGCTTATGTCCCATTGATGTCCCATTGCCAGTAACAAATTGCTTCTTTTGTTCAAATGCTGTGCCCAATTTCCACTCATTGCAAGTCAAGGAACGGCTCCTAACTGAAAACCCAACCCATGTCTACACAGCCCCCACGAGATTGGCGCCCATTGATATGCCAATCATCATTGTAGTAGTGATAACGAAAGAGAGGATGAGAGAATCACGCAACCCCATCCCATCAGCAAATTCGATGGGCAAGTGATCCACATCCAAGTACAACGAAACCGATTGCTAGGAAGTTTACTAACAAAGAGCCGAGTTACCTGACGCGGAGATGGCATCGTGCTGGGAGGACGAGCCCATGGATCCAATCTCTATGGATACCGCCACGTCGCCGACCAACCCGGATCCAAGATTTCCCCGCCAAGCAGCCTCACCACTGCGTCAGCGAGCCACGCACCGGGGCATCCGCGCGCGCCGCGCAACAACGATGGGAGTGGCTGCACGCGCCTACCAACTACCCTGCGGCCAGGCGCACGACGCACGGCGCCGGCGTGGGGACGGGGGCCTTAGCTAGCAGCTGGCCGACTGGGCGCGAGTCGAGGAGGCGACCCCGCTCGCGCTTCCGCAAGGACGGTGCAGTGCGCGGGGAGGTCGGCGGCGGACGGCCGTTGACGGGCCGGGGAACGGCGGTGCCGGCGAGTTCGAACGATAGGGGTGCGGCCGTGCGAGTGGCCGTGGCCTTTCCCCACGGTCGTCGGTTGGTACCGGCGCCGGCTCGGTCGTTTCTTCTTGGTTGCAGTGGGTCCCGGTGTCAGCCTCAGCCAAGCGGCCTAACTTTTTATTTATTTTTTGGTTGAAAAGGATTTTAGTTGCCTACGAATACTTGAGTATCGTGGAACACGTGACAATTATTGTTCCTCTTGTTGCATGACACCGATGGTTCTTCAAAGAGTTAGGTGCGTCATCAATACCAAGAATGTGAAGTTAAATTGGATCGATCCATAAACCTAATAATAATTTAGAGATTATATAGACCGTTTTATTATTCTCTAATAATGTTAAATTTAGTCGTACGTTAAGTTATTGAATTATATCCAAATAACACCCGAGGATGTATGTTGCTGGGAAGCGACCAGTTAGTGAGCGTGAATCCACGTCGGATGACAACCCTGGCTAAAGACAGAGATGAAAGAGCTATACAGCTAGTACATTTCCGAATAGTTGTTTTATCATAGTCATTGCCTCGCTTGGTAGCACTTAGGAGTCCCCCCATTACATGAGCCCTTGTGGACTGCAAGCAATTCACTAGCTGCACTAGCATTTTTGTAGGAGCAGATGATGTGGTGGCCATGTCATGGTAGAAGGCATGAAAGAGTTTATGGCCCATGTCTTTCACACGATCTTTGCCACGATGGAGGAGGTTCCATGGAGGTCCATGGCGAGCTTGTGCACCAACACCAAGCACTAGCATGACATGTGTGCAGGATGGCATGCAACGACGCCCACTACTGTCGCGCCATGTTCATCTTTGCCACAACCCACACACCCTATCGCTGCTTCACGGCACCATCGCTTCTCTCTCTCTCTGTGTGTGTGTGTGTGTGTGTGTGTGTGTGGCGCAACCCCCATCCCATCAGCAAATTCGATGGTCAACTGATCCACATCCAAGTACAACGAAACCGATTGCTAGGAAGTTTACTAACAAGATCCTGAGTTACCTGACGCGGAGATGGCATCGTGGTGGGAGGACGAGCCCATGGATCCAATCTCTATGGATACCGCCCGTCGCCTACCAACCCGGATCAAGATTTCCCCGCCCGGCAACCTCACCACTGCGTCAGCGAGCCACGCACCGGGGCATCTGCTCGCGGCGCCTTAACAACGGCGGGGGTGGTTGCGCGCCTACCAACTACCCTGCGGCCGGGCGCGCGGCACGGCGTGGGGATGGGGCCCAGCTAGCAGCTGAACGGCGGGGTGCGAGTCGAGGAGGCGACCCGCTCGGCGCTCTCGCGGGGGCGGTGCGGTCGCGGCGGGGGGTCGGCGGCGGACGGCCGTTGACGGGCCCGGTGAATGGCGGTGCCGGCGGGAGTTCGGACGGAGGGCTCGCAGCCGCCGCGGCGGATTCGGAGATGAGGGGTGCCGCCCGTGCGGGTGGCGTGTGCGTCCCCCCACGGTCGTCGGTTGGTGCCGGTTGCCGGCTCGGTCGTTTCTTCTTGGTTGCGGTGGGTCCCGGTGTCAGCTTCAGCCAAGCGGCCTAACTTTTTTTTTTTTTTTTTTTTTGTTACAGTACCTACGAGTACTTAGTATCGTGGAACACGTGACAGCGAACCTTCCTCTTATTGCATGACCCTAATGGTTCTTCAAAAAGGTGTGTGTCATCAATACCAAGAATGTAAAGTTAAGTTGGATCGACCCATAAACCTAATACTCCCTTCGTTCCAAATTGTAGTCACTTTGGCTTTTCTAGATACATTGATTTTGCTATGCACCTAGTTATACACTATGTTAGATATATAGTAAATCAAATGAATCTAGAAAAGCCAAAAATTGAACTACAATTTGGAACGGAGGGAGTAATAATTTAGACATTTTTTAGACCGTTTTTATTATTCTCTAATAATGTTAAAATTTAGTAAATACGTTATAGGTTATTGAATTATCCAAATAACACCCGAGGATCAGAGGATGCATGTTGTTAGGAAGCGACTAGTTGGTGAGCGTGAATCCACATTTGATGACATCCCTAGCTAAAGACGAAGATGATAGGGCTATAAAACTAGTACATTTTGAATAGTTGTTTTATCATAGCCGTTGCCTCGCTTGGTAGCACTGAGGAGTCCCCCCATTACATGAGCCCTTGTGGACTGCAAGCAATTCACTAGCCGCACTAGCATTTTTGTAGGAGCAGATGATGTGGTGGCCATGTCATGGTAGAAGGCATGAAAGAGTTTATGGCCCATGTCTTTCACACGATCTTTGCCACGATGGAGGAGGTGCCATGGAGGTCCATGGTGAGCTTGTGCACCAACACCGAGCACTAGCATGACATGTGTGTAGGATGGCATGCAACGACGCCCACTACTGTCGTGCCATGTTCATCTTTGCCACAACCCACACACCCTATCGCTGCTTCCCGGCACCATCGCTTCTGTGTGTGTGTGTGTGTGTGTGTGTGTGTGTGTGTGTGTGTGTGTGAACCACGCAACCCCTATCCCATCAGCAAATTCGATGGTCAAGTGATCCACATCCAAGTACAACGAAACCGATTGCTAGGAAGGTTACTAACAAGATCCCGAGTTACCTGACGCGGAGATGGCATCGTGGTGGGAGGACGGGCCCATGGATCCAATCTCTATGGATACCGCCACGTCGCCGACCAACCCGGATCCAAGATTTCCCCGCCCGGCAGCCTCACCACTGCGTCAGCGAAGCCACGCACCAGGGCATCCGCTCGCGGGCCTAACAACAACGGGGGGTGGTTGCATGCGCCTACCAACTACCCTACGGCCAGGCACACGGCGCCGGCGTGGGGGCGGGGCCTTAGCTAGCAGCTGCGTGTCGAGGAGGCGACCCGCTCACGCGCTGCGAGATGGGGGCAGTGCGGTCTTGCGGGGGAGGTCGGCGGGCGGCCGTTGGACGGGCCCGGTGAGCGGGCGGTGCTTCGGGCGGAGTTCGGACGAGAGGGGCTCGCAGCCGCCTAACGGCGGATTCAGAGATGAGGGGTGCCGCCGTGCGGGTGGCCGTGTCGTGTCCCCCACGGTCGTCGGTTGGTGCCGGTTGCCGGCTCGGTCGTTTCTTCTTGGTTGCGGTGGGTCCCGGTGTCAGCCTCAGCCAAGCGGCCTAACGTTTTTTTTGTCGTACGTTATTGAATATATCAAATAACACCCAAGGATCAGAGGATGCATGTTGTTAGTAAGCGACTAGTTAGTGAGCGTGAATCCACGTTCGATACCCCTATACTAGTACATTTCTGAATTGTTGTTTTATCATAGCCGTTGCCTCGCTTGGTAGCACCGAGGAGTCCCCCATTACATGAGCCCTTGTGGACCGCAAGCAGTCCACTGGCCGCACTAGCATTTTTGTTGGAGGAGATGATGTGGTGGCCATGTCACGGTGGAAGACATGAAATAGTTTATGACCCGTGTGTTTCACACGATCTTTGCCACGATGGAGGAGGTACCGTGGAGGTCCATGGTGAGCTTGTGCACCAACACCAAGCACTGGCATGACATGTGTGTAGGATGGCATACAACAACACCCACTACCGCCGCGCCATGTTCAGCGTTGCCGCAACCCACACACCCTGTCGCTGCTTCCTGGCACCATCGCTTCTCTCTGTCTCTCTGTGTGTGTGTGTGTGTGTGTGTGTGTGTGGAGTTGGAGAAGGTCTATGGTCTTCTCAGTAGGTTTATTAAGTTTCAGTTTTCTTGTACAAATGGATGACCACCGCCGTCATATCTCTCTATAGTGTACTCTTAGTCCTAGATATAGATTGTAGGTCTATGTTAGGCACAAATAGGGTACTAGTGTGAGTGAGTTTTAGTGTGTGCATGTGGTGTGAGTTAGGACCTATTTGGATCCCCTTCTATAAATTTTGAGCACTAAAATTTTAGAGCTAAAGTTTCAAATAAGTTGTTTAAAATTAGCTCTAAATTCTAGCCCATCTTATATTAGAGCTTTAGAGTTCAAAACTAAGCTAAAGTGCTCTAAAGTTTTTAGAGCTTAAAGGAAGGCATCCAAAAGAGGAACTCAGTGATAAGTTCATATACAACTTGTATTAGACCGTTGAGGCGATAGAGAAACATGGTTTTAGCTTTGAGCTAATTTTACTCATGCCTTGAATGTTGATTTATTTTCTTCCCGGAAAAAAAAAACATAAAACATGATGGAAATGAGACAGTGGTGCGAGGACATGGTTGAAATCTCACCCTTTTTATTTATCTCCATGTATACCATTCACTAAAATAAATTACAATTGCAGAGATCACAAGAACAAAACGCGCGCATTACATGGTTACAGCTCAACGCGTGATCGAGACACCTCATCAATAAACACAGGGCAGAAAATAAAAGGAACCAAAAGAATACAACAACAAGAAGAAAAAAATCAACTGAACTTACAAATTCAACAAACAGAATCCATGTGCAAATACAACCGATGATGGAGCCATCATCATCAATTCCAGGCGGCGGCCTGGTGCTTCTTGTTGACGAAGGCACAGTGCTTCCTGATCTCGCCCTGGGATCCGGTCTTGACCTCGATGGCGCCCATCTTGACCATGGATCCCGCAAAGACCTGGAAGAAGAGCGTGGAGTTGTTGATGACGAGCTCGATGTCGGCCTTGGACGTGGCGTCGGTGATGAGCGCGGCGTCGGACTGGAACAGGCCCCGCCGCTTGAGCACGTTCCGGTAGTATCCCAGGTCGAAGGTGCGGAAGCTCCCGGGGTCCATCTCCACGATCGTCGTGTTGTCCGACAGCGTCTTGCACTTCTGCCGGAGCTTCGCCGCGTACGCCGGGTCCAGCGACGGGTCCGCGTCCGCGAGACTAGGGCCTTTCCCCGTGAAGTTGTAGAGCCGCTCGCTGAAGGGGTTGCAGTGGGAGATGCCGATCGTGTGAGCCGCTGCATGGATGGTTCATCATCAGCATTCAGAATCAGAATTCAGTAGCAGCGGTGGTCAGATAACTCAGAGATGACAGGCTGACAGTTAGCCAAAAAATGAAAGAAGATTAAGAATGTCTGTGAACTAGTTCATTCAGTGTGTATGTAGCTTTTGGAGCTATTCAGGAAATTTTCAGTGTTTTCTGAAATTGCTTTGCAATTGTTGTATATTTGTCGGCAGGTTATAAATGTGAGGCACGAATTTGAACTTTTGAAGGCAACATCAACCTACTCCATTAGAAGCATCTGTTCAAGGAAAAGGACCATTTCAGAAGTATCTTCTAGAGTATATATACTAGGCTCATCATCTATCTATGATACTAGAGTGGAACAGGCCGGTGGAAGGTAGTTGGCAGCAGCGTGGATGTCTACATCAGAAGAGGTTGGCGATTAATATCATGCAGACATGCACATAAGAAAAATGGGATGCCCCATCAGGGCATGCCCAATGGAAGCTAACAGCGGTGTTAGCCCTAGGCAAAAGAAGACCACGTAGATTAAAAAAGTTGGAAGCTGCAATTTTTCCAATGCAAGCAGTAATGGATGCGCAGTAGGTGACATCATGCGTCAGTTATGTGTGCCAGTAACTTTTCCTCGTTGCTTCAGCCTCCAACGCGCGGCTCTTGGGTGCTCTATCTTTTTGGCAGGTGAAGCACTCGACGCTCCTGCAGGCTAACCTGACACACTGCGGGGCAACGATTCGACTCGACGTGGACTCAAAACGCGGACGTGGAGTCTGAAACCACAAGGCACGCTGGCGCGTTGGGGCTGGCCTCAGTGGCCCAAACCAGTCTTGGCAGTGACCCGGGATGTCCTCCTCATTGTCCTCAAATGATGAGTGTACACATATTCTGATCTTCAGATTCAAAGTTCAGAAGAATGCTTTACAATGTAGGGAGTCACCTACAATCTCTTTCACTTATCCTCATAGTCACCTACAATCTCTTTCAGTTATCCTCATAGTAACTAGCTTTTTAACCAAATTTATCTTATCTCTGTACGTACTGAATCATTTTCCTTTCCTGCTACCAAACTCCAGCTAAGGACAAAACCATCCTTTAGTTGCTAACTACTAACATGCTGTGTCTCTCCTCAAGGACAAGGACAACGTACGTGCAGCTGTCACCTACTCGATCTACTCAGCTGTGCTTGACACTACTGAAGATGAACAGAGTTGCAGGTGACCAGTTTAAAAAGCCTCCTTTTCTGATGGCTACGGATCGATTCACCCTAGAAAGACAACAAAACTATGCTTTCTGACATTGATTTGTGCATACATTTACAAATCACTAAAATACTGTTAGTTTGCTGAAGTTTCGCCTTTTAGATGTAGATATTGACCCACAGAACGAACTTCGTGTTTTATTAAAGGGTAATAGAGATAGTTACGTTCTGACCGACAAATGGATGCAATTATTCAGTAATGTACTACTGCTATCAGTAGCAGGGCCGGTCTGTGCATGTTAATTCAGACTGTCCGTCCAATCCGGCCATGGTATCGAACTAACTGGTCCTGAAACGTTCTAGGCTCCTAGTGTTTGTTCAGTTTACTCATCTGTAATTCTTTGTCCAAGAGCTATATAGAGTAGGAGCGTGTCTGCGTGTGTTCATAAACAATTTGCCAAGGCTAGCAATCATCTAGTCTAGTCTAGTACAATCAGAGCGCACTATTATTCCTACTGTTTATGCCGGCCTGACCAAACATAATCTTCAGACAAATGATTCACCCAGCGAAAGCGAATGCAACATCACTCGGTGTCGGTGGCTCGGTGCCGTTGGTTGGAATCAGCACGTTCTTATAATATATAATCAGATAAACTTGCAAGTGTGGCGTCTTGTAATTAATCAGAGGACTAGTCAGAGCTGTCACTGCTAATCTGTCTTGTTCCTTGGCATGTCTGTGTAAATTAAGTTGATTGATTGACAGGTGAAAAGATAACTTTCCTTATTGATTTGTTTGTTTGTTTGTTTGTTTTAGCAAGTTGTTGAATCAATAATGGTGGATTTGTCGTCAGGTACGTACGGTGAAATAACAGAGAAGCAGTGTAGCAGAGCTCGATGAGAATGGTTGGTGGCGGCAATGGGTAGTAGGGCGCGCGTACCTGAGAGCCAGACGAGGTCGGCGAGGCTGAGGCTCTTGTTCTGGAAGGACTGGAGGAGTGTGGTGAAGTTCATGGTGGGCGCCGGGATGTTGTCCAGCGCCTCCTGCTTGAGTGACACGGTGCCGTCGCGCCGCCCCGTCGGCACGCTCAGGACGGCCCGCCCTGCCAGACAGAGAGGTCGGTCGTCAGTCACCGGCCAGCCAACGGTGGGCGGGTGATGTCAGCCAGTCAGATGGCCGGGGACGCGCGCGCTGAGGACGGAAGGAAGGAAGGAAGGAAGGCTTACGATGGCGACGACGGAGTCGCGGGCGGAAGCGCGACGATGTCGGCGCAGGACACGACGCCGGGGCACGCCTTCTCGAGCACCGCCTTGAGTTTGTCGATGAAGACGAAGCCACGCAGCGTCTTGTTGGGCGCCGCGTCCTTCTCCGCCTCCTTGCCACCCGTCGCGTTGAGCAGCACCGACGCGTCGCAGCCCTGCATCCGGCAAGCAAGCATCCATCCATGGCGCACGGAGTCGCTCGTCATTGGCATCGATCGGCATTCGTCGATGGCATGCTTTCAGCTAGCTGCAGGTGGTGGTATACGTACCCTGACGAAGCAGTCGTGGAAGTGGGTACGGATGAGTGTGGCGGCGATGTCAGGCGCGTGTGGGACGTGCTCCTTGACGTAATCCTTGATGATCTCCTCCGCCTGCGGGCAGGTGGAGTCGTAGTACCCTACCTTGAGCTGCGCCATCGCGCCGCCGGCGAGGGTGACCACCACCATCACCAGCGCCGCTGCAAGCGCCATTCTTCTCACCATCGCTGCTAGCTGCTGCTGCTGCTGCTGGCTACCACGCCTCTACAATACAAGCTTCGCTAGCTGATGACTCCGGCCTGTCTCGTCGATCGGTCGGTCTCGATGAGCGCTCGCTCTGTGTGTTGCTGGTACAAGCAAGGTGCCGAGCCCGGTGGTGGGGTATAAATATACACACAGTGACACAGTGTGCCGGACAGCGAGGCACTGACGTGTGGCTACTGATGGCTAGTGGGGTTGGGTTGGGTTGCCGCTGGCCTGCGATGCCGCTGCGGGCGCATTGGATATTCTGAGATGCATCGTGACGACGACGAGTCGGTAGGGGAGGAGGGACTCACGACGCGGTCTCCATCTCCGTATGCGACCTGCTGCTGCCAACCTGCGTACGTACAGTCGGTAGAGCGGCTAGTCCAGTTCGATCGACGTACGCACGCACGCATCTGCTCCTACCTGCTGCTGCTGCGCGCGCAAATGGAGGAGGGTGGCAACGATGCCGGGGCGGCCGGCCGGCGGCATGTCAGCGGCAGCGGCGGTCCAACTCTGCTCCAAGTGTCTGTCACCGGTCAAGTCAAGCGTAGGTGATTGTACGCGTGGACTCGCAACCAACGAACTGCCGTCCCTAGCATAGCAATGATCGTCGTACTGTAGTGTACGCCAATTTGGTAGTCCAGCCGCCCGTAGTCGTCGTCGTCGCGCCTTTCGTACGAGTACGACGTAGACTACAGTGGTTGGCTACCTTCGTTCGTTCAGTTGAACCGGGGAGGGAGAGGACGACGATGCACAGGACGGACGGCGTGCGGCGGAATGGCCGGAGCGAAAAGCCGTCGTCTTTCCATGTCCAAACTTGCAACGGACCCACCCACAGATTGCGATTGGAGATCGATTGGACAGGACACAGGAGAATCTCGCCGTGCCCGTGCTTGTGCCCGTGTGTGGTAGCCAAGCCGCCGCGCCGGTAGGGTGTACTAGAGCGGAGCGGATCGAGCAGAGCCCCCTCGCCATCACGAGGTGGGTCAATTTCTTCACGCTTCGGAGCACGTCCGAACCTTTCCTTTCTGTGCGTCCATGATTCCAAAAGCAGTGCAATGTGAGAGGACAGAGAAGGCACCAACACTACCTCCATGATTGCATCAATGTGTGTATGATAATCTGATACAAGTACAGCGCATTCGATCAGGAACAACAGTTTAATTCATCACCAGCAGCAACTGCGTGCGATTGGCGCGGCTGTGATCAGCATATTCAGGGTAAGGTCTGCAACTACAACTGCAAGCAGGGGCGAGTACTGTACAACTGTTGCTAGAGTGCTAGACGACGCATCATGCCCTCACATGACACGCATGTAGGAGTACTCCCTATCACGGAGTCCACGACGGGTACTACGGGAGTAGGTACGTAGGGTATGGCCGGGCTCATGGCTACGTAGTGCTAAAGAATCCATCCTGAAAGCAGAGACTTTACCAAGAATCCCAGCGATGGCAAGCGACGTACGCAACTCCACCAACGACCGAACGCTCCTGTTCCTGTTGCTCAAGAAGCTTCTTCCTCCCCTTTATCTTTTGGTCATTTTTTCCGTTACAGAAAGAAACAGACGCTGCTCGATCGTGTGGACTCGTGGCCATAGCCATACCGAACTACTACAGAACCATCCGGAGATGAACTGAGCTCGATTCGATGATGGATGGATCCAAAAGATCGATGCAGGGGGTGGGGGTCAGTAGGGCGTGTCACTGCTCACCAAATACCCATGTTTCTTGCTCTTGTTGGGTCCTGGTCGTCGTCTCGTCCTGCTCTCCTCTCATGCACCGACAGCCAGCCAACACTGATGGCCCTTCACAAGCCGGCCGGCCAGTTGCTGTCATTCTCATATACAATGTTTACGATAAAATGGATGGATAAGATGCAAGATAAACGAAGTAGATGGCTAGACTACCCCCAACCATTTCTAACTGGGTCCAGACCTCTTTCGAGTTTCGTCTTGTCTGTCGAACATACCTGCTCACCGACAGCCTCTACACAACAACTCAGGGCTTCCCCATTGCATGCTTTTTGCTTGTAGCCTCAAGTGTCATGTAGGATCGGATAAAAAAAGTAGGTGCTCTATTCTTGTCGTAGTAGCTTGCGGAGGCTACATGTGTCTTAAGGGAGAGAAGGTGATCCATCTTTGAAAAAGAAGAAGGAGAGGAAATAAAAGTGTGACATGATGAAAGCAAAAAGTTTATGTGCAAGCCACAAGCAATAATTTTTTACATTGTGTGAATAGTAGTCTCAATATTTCCTCATCTATATGGATCACTTTATTTGTACTAGAATCATCACCACTTGTAGCCTCCATTGTGCTTGCCCTCATGGCTAGATACCAGTTGATCCATCGCCTTGGAAAGCTGGCCGGCGGGCCAGTTTGTTTAGTCTTTCACCCCCAGATTCGGCCAAGGCTTGCAGTTTTTATCAGTGTATATACATGCTTCGAGGTAAGATAAACAGTGAGTGTGAAACTGAGGCTTTGTTTACAGACAGAGGAGGAAACAGGAAAGGGGTCGAAAGTGAAGCCCATCAAAAGTATGCATGCATGCGTATGCGTCTTTCCCTGCAAGCAGCATTTCACATCTTTTATTTGCTTTCCTCCCTGGTCCATATGTAGCCTCTACTGCTCTATATACTAGGCTAGTGCAGCCTAAACATGCATGCATGGCTCTTTCAGCTTTTGCTCTGTGTCTCAGATGAAGAAGATGTTTTGGAATAACGTGTGACCAGGATAAAATGATCTCATTGTTGTGGGTATCAAGCAATGCCAACCTAGGAAGTACTTTTGTTTTCCCCCAGATGATGAGATGAGCATGCATCAGAGCCTACAAACAAGAATCTGCAGATTTTTTCCGCAGTGCAATGCCTCTCTCACCAGCAACTTAACTTGATGTCTTGATCATGTAGTTCAGGACCAGGCTATAGATATTCTTGATTGCTCTCAAGAACAGAATCAGCTCAACATCAACATCGATCATGATGACGGGCATAATGTGCATGCATGCATGCTCATCACTCATACTGCCTAGTAGCTACTAGTGCAAGTTGTGCAACACTTTTTGTAGCCAGTGGCTGATCATGCATATAGCCGCCTTGAGTGTTGAGTCCATCGATCACTACACACCCTGTTATGGAATGGAAGTCATAATAGCAAACTAAGCAGAATGTTTTTTTAATCACAACTAAGCAGATTGCTGAATGTCATGGTAGTACCACATTCCAGCAATCCAGCTCAAGTAGTTGGCACTCGACAGACAATGGTCCCCCCTGCTGAAGGGGACAATTTTTGAGGCCGGCCACACGCATAATACTACACTGAATCATGCTTAACAATATGCGCTAATTGATCCACTAAATGAGCAATGCAAGTAGATACCATTTTAATTAAACGATGCCTCTTTGTTAAGAACATTGTTGTAGTTGAGAGTATATGTGTGTGTACTTTACGTATAATTGTGTATATATATAAGTGTGTGTACTTTGTGGGAAATGAAATGCCATTGTACCTTTCCCCAAAAAAAAAAAAAAAAAAAAGAGCATCTTAAACAATGTGCGCTGATTGACCCACTAAATGAGCAGGTAGATACCATTTTTCAAAAAGAACATTGTTGTAGTTGACTTGACTAACGTATATATATGCTTTTTATATATGTGTGTGTACTTTGTGGCGAATGAAATGGCATTCTACCTTTGAAATAATTGGGATTTGGGTACAGTACAAAGCGAGTTGGATCTTGAATGCATAAGAGGAAAAGTATACCTATACACTCTTGTATGTTTCCCCAACTGCCGTGAAAGCTGATAAGCACCAAACACTTGAGTCAGCACATGTATCCGGCTGGCCTGTGCTGCAGTTCATCATACTGAAAAAAAAAAGTTCATCGTACTGCAGTGCTACGCATCTGGTATCTCCGTTCATACATACATACCGTAAATTCGTTGCGCCGTCTAATCAGAGAGGTTAGTGCACAAGTTTAGTTTAATCTGGCTCTGCCAGCAACGCCACACACATTTGGATTTTAAATGTACAGAGTATACTGACGATTTTGATGTGAGGCACATGACTAGAACCAGCTAACTACCTGCTAAGCTTAAACTGATGAGCTCACAGCACAGCACAATGCATCTAGTCTAGCTCGATCCCTCTGACCTGTTAGTTAGTGACAGCTAATCGACAAGCTGAAGCTAGCCAGCTGAGTAGATGACCTTGTACAGCTTGAACACGCTGTGGACCGGCCGGTTAAACGTCCTTCTGGGCGCAATCACGGCCGTCGCTTTCTTTGTTGAATAGGACATGGTATATATGTTTTCCTTTCCTGCAGGGATCACTTGCAGGGGCAAACAAGCTGCTAGCTCGGTCAGACAGAGAAGGTTCAGGGAACCAAGGAAGAATCATCAGGGACATCTGCAGGCAGCAGGTAGCTTCAGGGTAACTGTGTTGTGTCGCTTGCTGCAAAGATGAACGAAGAGCATCAAGCTTCCTTGAGGGATATAGCATATACAAGACGACACGCGCTTTTTGGGCAAATCATGTGCCTGAAAAATCGCCTACAACTTTGCATCTCTGTCCGGCAGAGGTGGGGTGTCAACTACACCTCTCTTACTTTCAGCCTGTCTGTGTAGGGGTCCCAATAAGCAAGTCCCAACCGTAATGATAGGCTGTAATAACACAGAGAGGGGTATTAATTAAACACATGAGCATTCATTCAGAGGTTTTGTTATATAGTCACGCACTAGCTGTGCAGGGTGGTGCTTCATCTTTTCAAATTTATTTAAGTATCTAATAAGCTAGCTTTCCAATTGATAGAAACAACCATGGGCATGTTTTTCCTTGCTCTGGTTCTAGAGGAGTTGAGGAGAAGATCCTTCCTTTGTGAAGTTAAAAGTTGATTGCTTTGAATATATAAAATGAAACAGTGTGACCGGTGAAGAGAGAGACCCATCATCGATCATCCGTCAGTACGTAGCTGCCTTTGCCTTGGCGGAGAAAAGTAGAAGAGCGCTTTCAGAGATGGGAGCGTAGAGACAAAAACAAAAGAAAAGGTGAGAAACCAACAAAGGATAATCCCAATCAAAGTAAAGCTGTTTGTTTATATCTATCTATAATCACAGCTAGCACGGGCCACGTACCACCGTTGCTGGGTGGGGGCGCGTAGTAGTACATGTATGCATGTGGTCCTTGTTTGGTCGGTTATTATTAGCCCCTAACCCCGGTCGGCGGGCGGCCCCCATGAACAGAGCTCGCTAAGCTAATGATCCTTGGCAAATTGGCAATGGCATGGCGGCTGCTCCTTTCAGTGTCGCCACAGCTAGCAGTGGCTGCCATCATACGCAGTGACATCCATGTATCGCGCGCGTCGTGAGTGGATTGGTTACACTACACACACATGCATGCCATGACGTACATACGTGTATATGGATGGGATGGGATTGGCAATGCTTGCTGGCTGCACGGCGGCATGTGCATGCCTCTGGGCAGAACAAGACAAGGCGCGGTTGCACGCGCCGCCCGGCCACCGGCCAGGCCACCACTCTACCAACCTACATGACTGTGCATCGGTCGATCAGTGCTGCATGGAGTCGGTTGCGACGTCGCCGTCCGGCGCGTCAACGAGGACGAGGATGCGACGGCGGGGTTGTTGCTGCAGGCAGATCGAGGCAGCAGAGGCCGGGGGTAGGCAGGCAGGCGTGTTGTTGCTGCCGCATTATAAGATTGATGATTGATGATGAGGAACGACCGGCGAATACAAGTCAGAGACAGACACCGCCCACCTGCAGCTGCAGCCCATCCATCGGCTAAAAAACGGATCCGACGGGATGAATCTTCCGGCCGGCCGGCAGAAACATGCGTCGTGTCGGTCGCATACCAAATTGCACAAACATTCGATTCGTCCCTACTCGCTCACAAATGTTCGTCCACGGTGGCCGGCCGGCAGTGCCACCGTTCCACGCGCCACGCTGTACTGGAGCAGCGGATCAGCACGGCCTGGCCCGGCCCCCTGACTCTCTCGCTCCTGCTGGGCTCGGCTTCATCTAAGCCCAATAGACGCGCACGGCCCGGCCCATTCTCTCGTGTTGCGTAGAAGGAAGGAATAGGGAGGAGAGGAGTCTCCTAGCTGATAACTGGGCCGAATATTGCGCGGCGGAAACGCCATCAAAACGCTAGAATTTGTATTGTAGCATCTTAAAAAGTCTTTGTTACAACTTACCCCATCAGCAGCGCATTAGCAGAGTACACACCTCAAGTCTTGAAGACCAAAAAAAAAAAAAAAAAAGGCATTAGCCGCTGACAACGAGATCTAGTAAATATCGACCGAAGAAATCCTCCAAACAACCGAAGAAATCTCTAAATTCTAACCCTAGGTTTTTTTTTTTTAAAGATCCGGCATATTCCAACATTCATTCATTAAATAAGGAGGAATAGAATTTAGTTTACATGTGCGAGGAGCGCTTTCTCATATTGCAGACCGCGCTATGAGAATTAAGGAAAAACAAAACTAACTACTCACAGCATTATTAACTAGCTCGATCGTGGGATACAACTCTTCTTGGTCTAGCTAGTGACCAGTTGGAGTGTTCATCCATCCCTTATTCTAGAAACAACCGATGGCTCCGATGTGTGATGACCCCTGAAAACTCTTTCGTTCCGCTCCTTCCAAAATATATATGCCACAAAGTTATGATTGATATAGAGTGAGATTCCTTTGATCCTTCTTTGGTTATCCGGATGAGCCATTCCTTCCAGGCTGTCGTGCTGTAGCCAATTTGCCGGTCGGAGTATGTTGGAGCCTGTCCATGCTCCTACTAAGTTCCATACATTTTTGGCGAAGGGACATTCAATGAAAAGACGAAGAGCCATCTCGAGGCTTCGTTCACATAGCGCGCAGAAATAGTTGTTTTCCCACCCTTCTTTTCTGCAAATTCGCCGCAGTCCACACTCTATCTTGAAGGAGCAGCCATAGAAAGAATTTGCATCTCGGCGTGGCCCAAGCTTTCCAGATGAGAGAGGGGAAGTTTGAGTTGATGTGTCCTGCGAACTGAACCTCGTAAGCTGATCGTGCAGTATACTGTCCTGAGGCCTCCAAGATCCAAACAATAGTATCCTCTTCACCGGCTGTCAAGTCAATTTGGGCTTCATGGATCAGTCGGTTTAACTGAACAATGCCCCTGAGGAGGTCAGCGTTGAGATTGTAAGCCAGGTCATCTATCCATTTTTCGTTCTAGAGTGCGTCCCTGACTGTTCTGTGCTTTCGTCGACTGTGGTGGAATAATGCTGGGAACAACGTGGCCGGACTGCACCCCTCAATCCAAGTCGACAGCCAAAGGGAGGCCTTCCTTAACCCTAGGTATTGCAGCCAATAATAGAACAAATGTCAAATAGCTTTCGTGCAATGCATCTTAAATGAATATCAATTTTTACTCTCTCTCATCGTTAATTAGAGATAGAAACCATCGTTAATTCCCCATAGGCACTGCCCTTACATCCCTAGCTTCGACTGTGGAGTTAATTAATTCCTTACTGCTGATTATTCCACTACCAGTATCAAACAATAGCTAGCTGTTTCAAGTCGCGTTACTATTACACATATCAAAATGCGTCTAATGTGGCCAGGTAATATATACGAAATGATGTGTGCAACGGCCAAACTTTAGAAAACCTCACTCCAAAAAACGGCTATATATACGGTACGTTTATACTGCCTGCGGTACAAGTATTTTGGTGTACAAGTATATATTTACTACCGCCGTAGTTTCAAGAGCCGGTATTTGCAAATCTTTTCCGTCTGCATGCAGCTATTTATTTATACAAAAAATAAATAAATGATAAAAAAACCAAATCCCGCATGCAGTGGACGCCGGCCGCGCGAGGCGAGACGCAACGGTTACGTAACCGTTTCACACGCCGCCCGCTGGATGTTCGCCGCGGACGCTTCGCTTCTCGCCCGCAACTGCCGCCGCCTCGCATGGCACAGCCACCCACAGCTCACCGCGCCATCACGTCACGGAGACCTTCCACTTCTGCGCCTCGCCGCGCGCCGCCCCTTGGGGACCACCGCGATATATATACTGATCGACGACCACTGATCGATCGATCGATCGGCCGCCGAGGGGGACGGAGATCGGGCCCGCCCGGCCGGCGATCGATCGACGGAATGGACGTGACGTTCGCGACGCCGGGTGGCGGGGAGTTCACCGTCGAGGTGTGGTACTTCGCGACGGTGCGGGGAGATGAAAGGAGGCGGTCCACGCTGGCGGGGCATCCCCGTGGCGTCGCAGCGGCTCTTCCTCGCCGGCCGGCGTGAGGCGGATCGGGACGACCGCCGCCGGGAGGAGGGCTCGGCGGCGCGCGACACACCGCGCACTACGGCATCGTCCGGGGCTCCAGCGTCGTCCTCGTCCTCCCTCCCGCGCGCCCCCCGCCCCGCCCTCGCCGACCTCCCCGTCCCGCCGCCCCAGCCGTCGTCCGCGTCGTCGCCGTCGGTCTCGGCCCCCGAGATCGTCGGCGGGCCGTGCAGCGTCGGCGTCCCCGCCTCGACACCGTGGCCCGCCTCAGGATCTCCTCAGGACCGCACCGACAGGGCGCTGCCCGCGCGGGGCGGCGCTCTTCCTCGGCAAGACGGAGATGGAGGAGGATGGCAAGACGCTGGCGGACTACGATCCCCCGCCCGACGGGCGGCGGCATGGGCGTGGCGCCGTCGTGCGCCCGCAGACCGCGGCCTCTGTTGGCGGCGGCGGCGGCGGAAACGGCGCCGACCGGCCCGGAACCAGCCAGAGGATCGAGGTGAGTTTCATGCTTGGCGAGACGGCGGTGGCGCTGGAGGTGGGCGTCATGGGCGTGGTCGGGACTGCGCAAGGAGGTGGAGAGGCTGCGCCTTCCGTGCTTGGACGGCACCGGCGGCGGCGGCGGATACTACCGTGTACAAGCGTAAGCGTTATGGATGAGGACCGTACCCTGCGGTGGCACGAGGTGAAGAACGGCGACACCATCGAGATCCGCACCGGCACCGGCACCGGCGGCGCCTGATCGCCCCATCAGATCAGGGGTTTAACAAAGGGTTTATGCCTTTAGGGTTTGTTTGTTTGTTTCATCTCCAATCCTGCATTGACATTTCAGAGCTTCATCGTTTTAGGGTGGCCTGTCCAACAGTGATCGAACAATGTTATGCTATAGTAGGAATTTTTTCTTCTATATATAGATTCAATTCAAAGCTTCAATAGATTTTTTAGGTTCATTAATCAAGGCGCTTGGCAGAAGAGAACTTGGGAAGTTTCCAACAATTTAAGATCCAAATCATAAAATTGCATTTCAATTATTTATGAAGGGGTCAAGGGCTCACGGCGCAATGGCAAAGGTCATTGGTTGGGGGCTCCCACCCAGGATGAATCTGGGTGTGACACTTTATCTGGATTATTCCAAGATTTTCCGGCGCTATGCATTAAGTGGTAGACGGCGTCCCCTGTCGATAGCGAGGTGCCTGTGGTGACTTCGGAACTTTAAGATTTGCCGGCTCAGTCCTTCGAAGGTGCTCATAGGGGTAGGGTTTGCGTACGTGTGTTCATAGCGGTGAGTGTGCGTGCGTGTTGAGCGTCTGCGTTTGTACTGTGTAATCTCAAAAAAAAAAAAAAATTATGAAGGGATATCAATTGCTAGAACCCTTGATAAAAGAGAGAAATGATGTGTATGAATCAATATAGCCTATTTTTCCAAATTATATGTATTCATGAGATTAATTTTCCTAACCTTAAAAGAGGCCGTCACACAAATACCTTAAGATTCAGTGCCAACAAGTTACCCACCAATAGCTTTTTACTGTTTCTCTTGGCATGGAAGTGCTTGAGATTCACTGTTGACAACTTACCCACCACGCTACTCATGGGGTTTTTCAAATAATGCCCGTTAGAACGATGGTATGGAGCCTACCAATAGATAAAAAGGGGATTTTGTCCGCGAAGCCACATATAAACTCATTTTATGGGTTATATATAGGGCAACGTATCAGGTGTAAACCCGCTTACATCCCTAACTACGAGTGTGGCACGAATATATTTCTTACTGCCGATTCCACTAGCAGTAGTAAACAATAGCTAGTTGTTTGAAGTCGCGTTTACACATAAAAATGCGCCTAATAATGTGGCCCGGGTAAGAGCATCTCCAATGGTTTGTCAAATTGCACTCGGCAAAAGTTGCAATTTGCCAAGTCCTTGAATTTTTGTCAAGTTAAATCAAACCTCATCTCCAACGGTTTGACATTTTTAACTTGGCAAAACCTAAATTAGTGGCTGCATGCGGCATGCACGGGAGAGAAGCAAAGGCGGCACACACAAGAGAGGAGTTTTGCCAAGTTGAGATTCACTTGGCAAATATGCGCGGTTTGGACCCTCAAATGCCAAGTCTCACCAATTTACCAAACCAAATGCCGGACCATTGGAGAGGAAAATTCATAGATTTTTGGCATAAATATGGAATGCCAAGCCCAAATGCCAAACATTTGGAGTTGCTCTAACATACGAAATGTGTGCAACGGCCAACTTTTTTTTTTTGACAAGAAACACATATATTATATTAAAGCGAGTTCTTACAACTTGGCTCTTCACAAAGGAGCCAAATACATCCGAGTCCCTAAAGGATCTAGATCCAACCGCCACCGAGGCGTGGGTCGCGGCGGACGGTTGCAGCGGCGTCTCGGGCGCTTGGTGCCGTTGGTGCGGAAGGGCCTCGCGAGCGTAGGCTTGCAAGTGGTTGAGGGCAACGTCATGGACTTGTATCGCCGGCGAACCGAAGATTTTGTTGAATAAGTCGCCGGCGGGTAGAAGATCGCCATCCCCGAGCGGTGGGTGGCTCATTTGCCCTACCGATGACGGATGAACTGAAGGGGTCTTGATATAAGTCGGTCTTTGCTCGCTAGGTAGTAAATAAAAATAAAAGAGAAAAGATAAAAATGCAAAGGTGCCATGCGAGATAAAGATGACCACAAACAGATTTTTCGAGAGAGGGCCACCGCAAGCTCACAGGCTGGAGCATCTATCGTTGGTGGGCCCCGGGTGAGGCAGCGTGCGCATGCGAGAACACGATGCGGATTGGGCCCCACTACCATTGATGCGAGGCCCCACCACAGGCGTGTCCCGGATGCACCGCTACGAGGGGACGAATCGACGGTGTGCTACTACCTTAGCTAAAAATACCACATATTATGAGAGAAAGGCAACACAACCTTATTGCCTTAGAGAGGATCCACAAATACCACAAATGAGAGACTAGAGAGAGTCATACCGGGAATTTTGTGTTTTATTACGAAAACTTGCAAAAAACTCCGGAAGGACAGTTGAACAAAGAGTTTGAGATATAGTGCTTGACTTGACTGTTCTATCTTTCAATTGCCCAAGATTGAAGAAAAGGTTACAAGCCCCAAAGGTAAAAGGTAATATGGGTAAGTTGAAGGTTGAAAAAAAGTTTATTACGGAGAGAAATCTTGTTTGAAAGCATGTGTACTCTTGAGGTGTGAAAGCGTTGCGGCAACCGATCCAAGTAGTTAATATAATAAAATAAGTCTTGCTAGGGACTAGCAAGAGGTAAGCTTGGGGGAGCTTGTTGGTATGCCTTATAGCATAATATTACTAACCAACTAAACATGAAATAAGGGTTTAAAATGAACATCAACATAAGTCTAGGGGTCTAACTAACATATTTCCACGAGTTTTGGTATTCCATGACTTTGCGGGGGGGTGAGCAGATAAAAGCGGATAAGAACGGTGAGAAACCTAAGAGTTTGCATCCCATACGATGACAAGACTTGACCGTGAGGCAACTCAACCCAAAAAGTGGACTAAAACATTCTAGAAGACACCGAGAAAACACCGGGAGGAAGGAGATCTCGTTGTGATTCGAGGGGCACTAGCGTCGCCCGGGCCCATTATCGGCGACCGCCCGGGTGGGTCCCCACTGTCGACCTCTCCTTTCTATGGCGGTTTATCACCGAGGCATTGAGGTTGCATCTATACCGTTGTTCAAGGTCGGTTTGATCCAAGGGTCCTTTGTTCATCGCCGATGGCTATATAAGAAGACCACGACCCCGGGGCTAAACCCTAATTCATTACGAACTCATTACGAGTTCATACTACTTCAAGTCCAACCAAGTCTAGATCTTAAGCCCTAGTTCATCATATTAGAAGCGAGTTAGCTACCTAGTTAGATCTAGAGGAAGTCAAGCTTGCCTTGGATTCACGATAGTCAAGAAGTAGCGGAAGCCGAGCTTCTCGTGGCTTCTCTCTTGTATCCAATCTGTAAGTATCTTAGTTGGAATACAATTTCTATGACTTTGTTCTATTTTATGATTATATTCTTAGTGATATGTATCCATGCTTGCTATGATTATATGTCTAGATTAGTAAGTTTGTGTTATATTTTATGCATGGAGTCGTATAGCATCCACTTAGATGATCACTATGTGGGTGGTGAGCAATGTGTAAACGTGGTGTTTATACAACGTTTACTGCGATTACACCCTACATTCCGAGTCGTGTGGTAGATCGCGGGAGTAGCAGATCTGTTGAGTCCTTTGGAGTCCACCCTCGAATGATAAGCCAAGTTGAGCCATAATTACGGTGATGATCGAGTTTCATCCTTGATTGTCATTGGTAATGCTTACCATGTGTAGATGTATTGCAACCTTGCCATGATAGCTAGATGTAATTGCACTAATTGTAGTATTCATTGACATATGATTATGAGTAACTTAGGAATATTCTTTCTATTCTTTCTATACCATGTTAATAGCTCATATGATACTAGTGGCATACCATGATCTTAGACTTGGGTAGTTATCATTTCTTATTCATTTATCTTTATTATGTGACTTACCCTATTATGAGTATTGTTAGATGCATATGGTTACTCTGCATTATACAACTACAAGTGAATCTCAAGTAAAACTCAAGTTAACTTAATCATTAGACATCCCTATCTCTCTTACTTTCCATAGACTACCCCTTCCTGTGGTAAAATATAAATACGATACGGATAGACTCGGTGAAGTGCTATAATGGTATTTCTATGCGTAAACTGCGAGATATCATGATCATCTTTTATCAAGGAATATCAAGAATACCATACCCGCATTTCTTAGAGCGTTATTGCTAGGGTGACAGGACTAGTACGTAGGTAATGCCTAGAAATGAGTGGTATACCTTGTGTACATATTCTTAGTGAGATTAACTTCACTATGGATAATGGTACTTGAGATTACACCCCACAACTAACACCGCCTAACTCGCTTTTATTGGATTGTGAGATTAACTCCACATCTAAGCTGACAAGTTATGATAGATACCATATACATTTCTTTTCGCCTTCCTATTTTGGATCGTGTTAGAAATGTCAACACATGCCCATAATGCCCTTCTAGCTACTCTTGGCTCAAGAGCTCCCCATCCGTCACGGGGGCATTTTTGTCTTCTTCGCGAAGTGAAGCCTCGCCCGACTCGGTGAGGACCACCCGCTTGTCGCATAATTACCTGCAGAGCGGAATAAGAAAAGCTTAACCGAAAGCAGCGGTCCTTTCGGCCAACCTACCAAAACCACTGCCTCTTCGTCTCGGCCCGGACCAAAGCCGGCCCTTCGCCCGCGCTCACCCGGACTTGCAAGCCTCGGACCAAAGACCAATGCATTCGGTTGCCCATGATGAAACGATCCGCTTTCGTCCCCTTGGGTGAATCGCCCGCGTCACCCGTGCTCCGGCCGAGGGCCAACAACCTTCGCACCGCTCCTCCCGAGGAGAGCCCCCTGGCTCTCTTCTAGCGAAACTCTCCACTTTTCGGTTTGTCGGCCCCAAAGCTATCGCCCCGGTGCGTCTTGATTCAGCCACGGGGGGCTCCCGCCGACTTGCTCCCGAACCAGGAAGCCGGGGATCCGGTCGCCGGATACCGAATGCGGGTTTATTCGGCTCTCTTGCTCTGCCTCCACGGTCGGGGCCTTTACGGAGACCTCTCCTCACCCGAAGTTTGCGTAGGGGCGAAAGTAGGGGGTGGCCCGGGTTGGGCTCCCCATCGGTAGCCCCTCGCGCCGGGGCGAAAGCTTTCGGTTGGCGCTGGCCGTGTTCATCGACCCCTTTTAGAAAACCCCCTCGAAGCAGCGGGACTAAAACGTTCTTTTGCCGGCTCTTGTCACCGCGTCATTTTTTATTTATTTTTATTTTATTTATTATTTTTTTCTATGAAACGGTTTTGAATAACCGTTTCGTTGAAAATGTAACCGTCGAGGCCCTCGATTCAGCAGCGCCCGTGTAACCGTCGATGGGACGATTTCTCGAACCTCGAGCCCCTCGGCCCTATTTAAGGGCGCGGCCGATGCGGACACCGGTGCCCGCCTCAGATTACAATTCTTAGCCTGCGGCTTTTTCGGCTTTGGCGCTGCTGCATCCAGGCTCTTCAAGCTTTCGGATCCGTAGTTTCGCTAGTAAGGTATGTTCGGTTCTTTCCTCCGACTTTCGATTCGGTTGCTTTGGGCGCCCATTTTTTTTTCGGTCTTTTTACTGTTTCTATTTCGTACTTTAGGTTCGTTGATCATATAGAATGTTGGATCCGTCCGCGGGATCGGCTCCACCCCGGGAGGCTACGGTTCGTCCTCCGGCGGTTCCTCGGGGCTCGATTCATCCGATGGCGGCTCTGTTGGTCACCGGCTGTGAAATCCATTGATTCGGCCCCTGTACTCAAGTACTAGCGAGGAGGCGACCGAATATGATGTGCTGTCAATCCCATTTGCCGAAATGGAAGAAGTGGTCGACATAATTGGGTCGCTTTGTTGAGCGTAACCCTTTCATTATAGAGGACACGGGCGCCGAGTTTGGAGCCATAGGCGGTTCGGAGGACGCTGTCTATTCTCAGGCCAAAGGTTCTGGTGAAAACGCGGGGCCTTCGGCTCGTCGTGAGGTTTATTGGGCAGGGCCATCTCAAGTTTCGGATGATGATCTGGACGAGTTTGTTCGGAAAGGATACATGGACCAGAAGACCCGTTCGTTCTGCCGGGCCCCGAAAGGAGAGAAGTTCCCGAGCCCTAAACCCAATGAGGCTTTAGTGTTTAAGGATTTTTTCGGGCTAGGTTTGGCTTCCGTGTGAAGATTCCTTCATTGGTGGTGTCTTTGGACCGGTTTAACTTGCAGCTCCATCACCCTTTTTGAATTCGATCACTTTCGGCTTGGCACCTTTGCTTGGGCCATGAAGATGATGGGGGCTCCCCTGTACGTGGACACCTTTGTGAACTACTATGCATGCCACAAGAAACCGCACAAGGTTAAAGATGAGCGTAGTGGAGACCATTTGTATTGTTCAATTCGGCGCCTATACCTTTATTCCTCGCGGTAACATTCGCCTTGCCTTTGCCTTTCGTAACAAGTGGGCCGAAATGGGCCAGATTTACGGTTTTATGCTCGGGTAAGTGCCGGGAATGAACATGAAGCGGCGAATCTTTGGGTTTAAGCATGGGCAGCTCCTTGTCGGTGAATGACTCCTATGCGGGGTAAATGTCTTTGCGCTTTTTCGTTGAAGGAGCCGAAGGGGATGCGAAGCTACCCTAGCCTTCCTTGCTACCATAGAAGCGAGCTTCGCGTGATCACGGTGGAAGAGTGGATCGCCTTGGAGGTTCGTCCCTTGAGTTCGACCACCAAGTTTGATATTGAACCGGTGAGCACTAGCTATGAAACCATCCACATTAAAGCCGCCGCCATGGACGTTCGAGCTTGGGAATTACGGGAGATCGGGCTCGCATTAAGGAGGCGTTTGAGGCCATGGGCGTTCGGTATGGGGATCGTCTTAACCCAACCGAAACTAAACATGCTAAAGTTGTTCGAAAGGCCAAGCATTGCGGAAAGGCCGTCGTTCAAGATTCGCTCCGTTTGAGAGGATCAAGCGAAAACGTCTTGTTCAATGAGGAAAACCGAAAGAAGAACGCCGATATTGAGGTATGCCGCCAAATGGCTAAAATTCGGGACGCCGAAGCCAAAAAGTAAACTTTCGGTCATGCTCGCTCTTTCAAGTTTGATGGGGCGAAACGGTAGTTTACCTCGATGACACGCCATTTGTTCATTTCGACCTTGCTTCTCGCCTCTGCTTTTTTTTACGTTTTATGGCATGTGATAGTTACTTTCGTCCATTTGTTGACGAATTACACTCGGCCTTTGTTTTCTGGGGGAGATTTCGGTGATTCGGGCTCTATGGCACCGAAACCTGTCAAGGACCCCGAGACACATTGAGCGATGATGACCACGGCTTCCATGGCGCTATGCTTCACGAAATTGAAGAGGGTCCGTGATTCGGTTGCTCCCGGCATCGGCCCTACCCGGAAGAAGGCGAAAGGGACCAGGACTGCCCACCGCGCTATCTTCCGGCGCCAGCGGCGGTACTTCTAACCCGAAATCTGGTCGGGTAAGTCACGATTCTACCCGGGAGTTTAAGATGACCTCCGAGATACTTTGGGGTTGCCTTTTTCGGTCATGGTGCGCTTTCGCTAGACTCGACTACGGTGATTTTGGAGAAACCATCATTTATTCGGGGCGTGAGTTCGCCGAAGAGATGAGCCCCCGCCAAAGAAAAGACTTACCGGCTTGCTCGTTGTTTAGGGGCCCATTCGGACGCGAGGGTGGTTGTTAACGTGGACCCCCGCACTCGCCTCTCGTTCTTCCGAAAAGGGGGCAGTTCGAGAAGTGTGCTACGTCTTTCGTAGCCCCTCGGACCAAAAAAAGAAGGCCGCTCAAGCTCCCCCCCTCGAAGATGTTGAAGCCCTTAACTTCTATGCTACTGGGGTAAGGTTTCATTAATAGGTTTCGTTAATACTTGGATTGAGGTTATCGTTTCGGTTTGTCCTTCACCTGTTCTTACTTTATCTCTTTTGTGCAGACTATCCTTGTGAGCCGGACCTTGGATAAGCATTTCCAAGGCTAGGGTTCCTCATCTTCTAGGTCTCGGGAGGCCGAAAAGGGCCAAAAGCGAAAAACTAGAAAAGACACGAAGACCCGGTGTCCCTATGCAAAAGGCTGAGGCGAGGGCGAAACTGCTGAGAAGCGTGTTGCCGATCTAGAGCAAAAAGCGAAGGATGTGGAGGATAAGGCCAAGGCCGAAAGAGCTCGACACTCTTCGGTCAATCTCGAAGTTGAGCGCCATGCAAGGGCAGCGGTTGAGATTTACGAGAACCTTTGGCCCTCTTTCGGTGATGAGCCCCCCCCCCCCCAAGCCGCTCAGGGCTACGGCGAAGTCGCGCCCCGTCTTGTTCGGGGAGCTCCGTGGTCTTTACGACCGGGTGGAGACCGGGAGAGGATATGCTCTCTCGAGACTCTGCGGGCTTTTCGGCTCGCTTTGCATGAGCTCGGGTGTAATCACCTCGGGCAGGTAGAGCCGCAGGAAGACCCCTCGGAGTATTGGAGGATGGACCCCTCGGTCATTTCGGTTGCCCTAAAATTCTATGAAGAGTACTAGCATAAAGGAGGGAAAGATCTCGCCCTATACCGGGCGGCAGGTTCTCGAGCTACGGTGCGATGTGTTTTACATTTGATTTACGGATTATGCCCCTTATTCACTTTCAGTTTTGCTTGAGATTGACTATCTTGTCTTTCCAGAGTGAGCAGGAGAAGAAGGAGATCAAGGCCAAGGTGGATGCCTTCATTGCAGAACGGAACCGAAAGGAGTCCGGCGATGCGGATGGTGGCAGCCCCTCTACCGAACAAGGGACCCCTCCTGCTCAACAGCAAGCGAACCCCGATGCCGATAGGGTAGATTCGGTTTAGAACTTTGATTCGGCTTCCAGAGAGTGAAGATGTAATGATACAATGTGTTAAGCACTGTTTTTTTTTAAATGGTTGCACAGGTTCCCGAGGAGGAGACATTCGACTATATGGGAGATGTTGCCTTAAAAATTGAGCATGCTGGATTCGGCGTTAGCGGGGCCTCCTGGCACAACTTTCATGAGTTGTTCCCTGACCGAATGGGGGAGTTCTTCGCGTCGCGTCGCCGAAAGATCAATCACAACGGTAGAATAATGAACGACTTTTGGAGGACTTTCGTCCCCTCCGCTAGGCAAAGAAATTTGATTCGCGGCGTGTTACTTTCGAACCGAAAGTAGAGATAGAGGAAGAATTCCAAACCCTCCGGCCCCTCGGTATCGATATTGTGGTGTCAAAGACCTTGACCTTGGTTGAAAATAAACATGTGGTTTCTCAAAGACCTTGAGTTTTACTTTCGGCTTGCTGCCTTTCGGCTATCGCAAAACCTTCGATTTCTAATTTTAGAAAACCCCCTTCCCCCTTTTGCGGGGGACCGAAAGGGATATCGCTTAACGATTATTTGTTTGATTTGACCAAACAAATGTTGCTCCTGCGTTTTGATAGTTACAACGGAAATGTGGACCTGGGGTACTTTACAACCGAAATGTATGTCTTTGATACTTGCACCCGAAATGTGGACCTGGGGTACCTCGTGGCGAATGCTAACCTTTTCCGCATTCGGCCATCTTGTTGGCGTAGCATTTCTGGATTCCCTACGACCATTCTTCATTGGTTTTCGGTCTTTGGGCGGACTTTGCACGCATTTGGAATGCCGGGTCGGGTTCCGAGAAATCATCCGGAACTTCCCATTTCCGTTGCCCTTAGTGCCGGAAACCCGTCGTGCAATCGAAATTCAGGAGTTTCGGCCATCTTATGCAACCGTTGAAGTGCCCGAGTTGGTTGATGTGCTCTCTCACGCGGCTCTTGGGGCGGTGTTATTAGCAGTTTCCACTTGGTAGAACCGCCCTTCGACTAGTTCTTTCCTATTAGTAACCCAAATGTATGGGCGCCTCTTGATAGAATGTGGCCCCGAACTAGACCAAAATGCACTCCTTCCACTTGTTTGGTCAAAAAGCCCCCTCGATTTCGACTCCTCTCAATCCTAATGAGCCGAAGCTCAGGAGGACCGAAATCCCTTGTTATGGCTTTTATCTTTGTGGCTATCCGGGGCATTCCCTTTTCTACACCTTCTAGTCGCTCACGGAGAACAAAGTGTCCCTTGGGTCTTTGCTTTATAGTGGTTGGGGTGTACTTTGTTTTGGTGGCGATCTTTAACACATTGATTGCGAACACCCGGCCATCACGTGATGAATATTGGAGGGAGCATGACAAGCCTTACATACATCCTTATTTACGGGATGTCCTTTCTTCGGGTCCTTTTCTGGTCCCTGCTTGGACTTTCTGCCGTACTGTATCTTAAATGTTCTGGCTAAGCTCTTATAGCCGAATTTCATTTGCGTTTTCAGGCTTTTCTATCATAGGACCGAATGTGACTTCTTTCGGTCAAATTCGGGCAGCTAAAGCTTCTCTGCTTTAAAGCTTTCCTTCAGAGGCGTCACTTTCTGACTTCCTCTAGACTTTCGGCCGTTTCTGGCCTCGGTCTTTTGGCACTTCTGGCCATTGTTTGCTGATCTCTTCAAAGATATACCTCTTCGGGTATGATCCTTGCCAAATATATCAAAGCGTGACTTAGTCACTTCTTGTTTTCGGCTTTTGAGTTTTTGAAGTGTCACAATGGTTGGGGACAAAGGACTTTTTATACGGGGTTTATGACCGAATTTTTCCAGGCTGCCTCATTAAAAAACCTCACACCCCTGAAAGGGCTTCCCCTGTGAGGAAAAAGAGCGCAACCCATAGCAATGTATCGAACTAAATTATTACGAACCGAATAAACAAAAATGAAAATTACAACTTCGGGCTCTTGTATCTTGTGTCGGGCATAGAATCAGCAGAGATTGTCCACGTTCCAAGTGTGGTTCATCACTTCACCATCTTGAGGTTCTCGGTAGAAACACTCAGGGCTTCACCATGCTTGCCCACGATGAAAGGGCCGTACCCTTTGGGGACCGCAACTTTCCTCGTTTATCTAGCGTCTTAGAATCAGTACCAAGTCTCCTAGGTGGATATTCTTGAGCAAGACCTTCTTGTCCCCCAACTTTTTCGTCTCTTTATGATAATTGTCCAAATTCTTGGTCGATTTGTAATTTCCTGAATTTAGGCGTGTAAAGCATCTACATACCTTTGGATTTTGGTTACATCTGTTATTTGCGTATGAAAGGAACCGAGTTTTAGCTCTTGGGCGTTATTGCCTCTTACCCATATAGCAACCGAAATGGAGTGAATCTCGTTTGTAGCGACTTCGAGATGTTGTGACCCCAAACTGCTACGACCATTTCGGCCGGCCACCTTCCCTTTTTGCATCCCATAGGGACTTTGAAAGCGGCGAAAATATGAGGCCATTAGCTTTTTCGGCGGCCCCGTTGCCCTATTGGTGATAAACCGATGCGAGCGTTAGCTCAATGGGACCGACTCTTCACGGAAAGATCTGAATTTGGTTGAATCAAATTGCTTGCCATTATCCTTTGTGATGTATGAAGGAACACCGAAACGCAGACTATCTCAATTTGCCATCAAACCGATCAAGGTTGCGAAGTTATCTGTCAAGGGGTCTCGCCTCAACCCATTTGGTAAAATACTCCATTACCCACCGCCGCGAATCTTACATTGCCCGGAGCTGTTGGCGGGGGCCGACTATATCCACCCCCCATCTCTGCAAAGGCCAAGTTGGGACTATCGGCATGGTTGGGTTTGCCGGTGCGTTTTGCTTTTTTGCAAACATCTGGCAACTTTCACATGTCTTAACCACGCCGCATCTTCTAGCTGCGATGGCGGTAGAAACCTTGCCTCATTGCTCTGTAGGCAATTTCATGGGGGCCTTGATGCACACCGCACATGCCTCCATGAATTTCGCCCAGAGCTTTCGTCCTTCTTCGATCTTTGATGCACTTGAGCCGGTGCCACAATTCCATCTTTGTACAATTTCGCCCACGATAATTGAGTAATGCCGTTCGGGATTCCATCCTTTCTTTGCTCATGCTTGCTTTCGGGCTCATAAGTGCCCGATAGGAAGCGAATATTGGGCTTCTCAATCATGACTTGTGATGGCGTGAATTGCCTTAGGTGTGTCTTCTTCCTCTCTGATTGCCTTGACCGAATGTACCTAAAAAAATACATCAGGCGGGGTTGGAATTCCCAATGCTGTTGCCTTTGCCAGCTCATCTACTTCTCGGTTGTCATTGCGCGGTATGTACCTGATAGAAAATCCGGAGAAATGTTTCTCCATTGCCCTTACTGCTTGCAAGTATCTTATTAGAACCGGTTCTCTTGCCGTGTATTCCTTTTCACAGTGTCCACTTACCACCTGAGAATCTGTACGAATGATGCATCTCCTAACACCCATGGCCTTCAACTTTCGCAGTGCAAGCAATACTGCTTTGTATTCTATTGTATTGTTGGTGCTTGTGAACTGCAATCTGGCTGCATACCGAATGGAGGGTCCTGTTTGAGGAGTTAAGATTGTCGAAACTCCAGCGCCTTTGTCACACCAAGCTCGAATGCTGTCCAGGTGGGTTCGTCAAAAACGACCGGATTGCCGTTGGCTGCTGGTGTCCAGTCTGCTATGAAATCCGCTATTGCCTGTGACTTGATGGTTGATCTATGCTCGTAGTCGATTACAAACTCATTCAATTCGGCTGCCCACTTGCCCACTCTATCGATAGCCTCACTATTTCTGAATAAAGCCTCCAGAGGCTGAGAGGAGATGACCCGAATCTTGTGCGCTTGAAAGTAATGCTTCAGCTTTCGGCTTGCCATTAGCATAGTGTATGCTATTTTCTCCAGCTCTGAATGGTTCAACTTTGCTGCCGAAAGGGCTTCTGACACATAATAGATAGGGAATTGCTTCAGCTTGTTATCGTGCTCCTTTTCTTCTACTAGAACCGCGTGAAGATCTCTAGTTTGGTTTTGCCTAATTAGTGACACCTAAGGACTAATCTCTCGATGCTAAGTGTTTGATTAGATTGGAGATTGGTCGTGCCGGAGTTGGTGCATTGTGATCATGGATGAAGGGTCAAGGTAATCCAAAAGTTGATCAAGCATGCAACTCGGTGGAGTTTCGAGATCAAAGGTCCCAAGGCAAAGGTATGACCATAGGGCTTTTGATTTCACACCCAAGACACCATAGAGGGTGTGGGTGGTTATAGGATCGATAAGCCGTACTATAAAAAGAGGGGAAAACTTTCGTGCATATCGATCCTCACGTGCCTTTAGGTTCAAGTCTCATATGCATGCATTCTAACCTAAAGTGCTAACTCCGTCCTTGTCGAAAATGGTTTTGAAAATGCTAACACATGGTGTCAAGGTGTTCTTCGGCGTGTCGGCAACAAGAAACAAGTGACGGAAGTCGGTTTTGGAGCAAAGGCGAAGGAACGGCGACAAAACGACGAGTTTTCGCAGCTCTGGCGTGATCAGGGACGCACCGACCGGAAGTTGGTCGGAAGTGACCGACGGTCCGGTCGATCAAGGCCCGGGGAGAGCATGTTTGGGAGCTTTCGGCCGAGGGCCGACCGGACGCGGTGATCGGATGCTTCCGGTCTTGACCGGAAGCACCGTCGAACACGCGACCGGACGCTCAAGGGCAGGTCGGCTTTTTGGTTTTTGGCTTGTCGGTTGTGGCCGGACCCACCGACCGGACTCCTTGGTGAGTCCGGTCAAGGTCGATCCGGCCGCCGAAAGTGTGTTTTCCACCCTTTCCACCACATTCCGTGGTGTGGCCTATATATACCACCTTGGCTGCCACTTGCTCTCTCTCTTGGTCATTTTGAATCACTCCTAACACCTTTGAGCAAGCAAGCAAGCCTCCCTCCTCTCTCACTCTTGATTTGAGCTTCATTCTTGAGAGAAGAGTTGATCCAAGTGCATTGCATCGAGTTCTTGCATCTAGAGGCACTTGGAGATCGTTGTGAGACGGTGGATTTCCGTTTCTCTTGGAGGCACCGCTCCTAGCCGGCTTGGTGAAGTGGTGGAGTTGTTGGCAAGAAGAGGTGATTGTTTCTTGGCCACCTCCGGTTGATTTGTGAGAGGATTACGCACTCCTCGTCGGGAAGACAAAGTACAAGGAATACATTGCTCGTGCTTTGGGTACCACACTTGTTGAGTGGTGTGTTGAGGCTAGCAAGGGCACCGCCTAGCTCAAACACCATCCTTGTGTTGGTCGGCACAACCAGAGAGTAGTTGTCGGTGTACAAGCGAACTCCGGGTGAACAAATCGACTTGTTCATTGTCTTGGTGATTGGTTCTCCATCTCATTGTGTTGATTGGTTCATCCAATTCCCGGTGATTGGTTCATAGCCTCTACAAGTCGGTATAACAAGTCTCTCACTCGTGCATTACTTTGCTAGATTACTTTGAGTAGAGAGCTAGCACTTGCTTGTGTAGGTTGTTCTTGCTAGCATAAGGACCATACAAGCATTGTTCACTAGTTAGAGTAGTGAAATAGCTCTTGTGTGACATAGAGATCATAGAATTTATTTAGAATTGTCACTAGAGGCTTGCAAGACAATAGAGCTAGCGCAAACCACTTTACGCCGTGTTTTATACTAATCGGTTTGTTTAGTTGAGCTTGTAGAAAATTTTTATAGGCTATTCACCCCCCCTCTAGCCATCTAGGACCTTACAAGTGGTATCGGAGCCGTGGTCACCATATTTGAAGGCTTAACAACCTTGGTGTGATAGTATGGCTAATGTCGTGTTCAACTATGTTGGGGGAAAGCCTCCTTTCTTTGATGGGGTCAAGAATTTTGATTATTGGAAGAGATGCATGAGAATGTACTTGGGATCAATCAATGACCAAGTATGGGAGGTGACCGAAAAGGATTATGTCATCCTTGATCCAACCAATCTCACTCCCACCCGACAAGTCAAACAAGCAATGCAACACCATGGCATTGAACACATTGTACAATGGCATGGATGTCAAGGTGTTTGAGGGCATCAAAGACCTTGAAAAGGCAAGTGAAGTGTGGGAGAAGCTATGTGAGACCTATGAGGGCACAAAGGTGGTGAAAAGTGCCAAATTGTATGTTCTCAAGAGTGAGTTTGAGAATTTTAAAATGAAGAAGGATGAGACCATTCAGAGACATTTCATAGGCTCCAAGTGATTGTGAATGATCTCAAGGCATTGGGTGTGAAGACCCTAGATCGTGACTTTGGGCACAAATTCTTGATGTGCTTGCCCAAGAGATTTGCCATGTTGAGGAAGATACTCTTTAGAGGTGCATTGGACACAATGACACCTAGTGACTTGCTTGGAGAGGTGCTAACCGATGAGCAAGTTGATGGCATGGAAGATGAAGTGGAGAAGGAAGATGACAAGAACAAGAAGGTTGTGGCATTCAAGGCCGCCACCACCTCATCCAAGATCAAGGGCAAGTCCAAGGCTCAAGAAGAAGATGATGGGGAAGTCAATCTTGATGAGATAGATCAAGAGTTTGCTATGTTTGTGAGGAACTTCAACAAGGTCTTGAAGGGCAAGAAGTTTGGCCAAGGCTCTAGAAGAAGAAATGACTCATCCAAGAACAATGAAGAGCCAAGAAAGTGCTTTGAGTGTGATAGCCCTTATCATATCCTTGCCGATTGCCCAATCAAGAAAAAAAAAAGAGATGCACAAGGCAAACAAGGGTGGCAAGACCAACAAGAAGAGCAAATCAATGATATTCAAGAAGTAAAATGATGGTGCATTTGTTTGCTCTTGGGATAGTGATGGTTCATCCGATGAAGAGGAAGAGAAGCCCAAGGCCATGAGTGCAATTGGTCAACACAAGACATCATCTCTCTTCGGCTCATCACCTTCATGCTTCATGGCTAAGGCCACTAAGGTATCATTGCATGAGCATGATGAACTAAGTGATAATGAAGTAAAATATGATAGTGATAGTGATGATGATGATGATGATGAACCCACTAGAGATGATCTTTTAGAGATGCTTAAGCAAACTCATATCATGCTTAAGATTAAGGACAAGGAATGTAAAGCTTTGCAAAAGAGTGTAAAAACTCTTGAGCAAAACTTTAGGGAGCTAGAGGCCACCCATGAGGGTCTAAAAAGGAAGACCATGGGGAATTGGAGCTAGCTCACACAAGGCTTCAAAAAGCCCATGCCTTGCTCTTAGAGAAGAATGATAGAGCTTGCTCAATCATCTAGATGGATGTTGGTTCAACATGTGACATCATAGATGAAACCCTTGTGGTTGATGTTGAAGAACCATCTATTCCTTCCACATCCACATCAACCCACTCAAGCTCTACTACTAGTGATGGAGTAATTTTAGATTCATCACTAAAGGTTGAGAATGAGACTCTCAAAAGAGAGGTGGATGAGCTCACCCACTCCTTGAGGAAGGCATATGGTGGGGATGCCCGCTTGCTAAAGTGCTTGGGTAGCCAAAGGTTTTCCCTTAACAAGGAAGGCTTAGGCTATGTCCCCAAGAAAGGCAAGAAGGCCTTTGCTACTCCAAAGCCTAGCTTTGTGAAGAGCAATGGGCTCTATTGCAATAGATGCAAGCAAGTGGGGCATCAAGAGCTAAAATGTGCTAAAATCAACATGAACAAGAAATCAAGCAAAGTGCATTCCATATCTTTTGATTCTTGTTATTTGCTTACCAAGGGTGAGAAGGGTGTCAAAGCAAAGTTTGTTGGTACACCCATTGTTGGCCCAAAGAAGAAGGCAATTTGGGTACCAAAGGCTTTGGTTGCTAACTTCCAAGGACCCAAAGGCAAATGGGTACCTAAATATTATTGATTTCCTTGTAGGTAAATTACAAGATTGGGGGCAACCATTGGATTCTTGATAGTGGGTGCACTCAACATATGACCGGTGATGCAAGGAAGTTCAACACTATTGATTCAAATCAAGAGAATGGCAAGCCTATTACATTTGGTGATAGCAAAAATGGCAAGATACAAGGCATAGGCAAGATTGCAATAACCAATGACTTGACATTGTCAAATGTGGCACTTGTAGATATATTGAAGTACAATTTGCTTTCGGTGGAACAAATTTGTGATCTTGGTTACAAGTGTATCTTTGGTGAAGATAGTGTTGAGATTGTAAGCACAAAAGATTCAAGCTTGATCTTCAAGGGAATAAGATTTGATAACCTCTACCTTGTGGATTTTAGTGCTAGTGAGACACAAATTAGTACATGCTTGATATCTCAATCTAGCTTGGGTTGGCTATGGCATAGAAGGCTTGGTCATGTTGGCATGAAGCAACTCAATAAGTTAGTGACTCATGATCTAGTAAGGGGCTTGAAGGATGTTCACTTTGACAAGGACAAGCTATGTAGTGCATGTCAAGCCGGCAAGCAAGTTGCCAATACTCATCCAAAGAAGAGCTTCATGAGTACTTGCAAGGCATTTGACTTGATCCATATTGACTTGTTTGGCCCAACCGCATACACAAGCATTGGTGGCAACAAGTATGGATTTGTGATTATGGATGACTATACAAGATTCACTTGGGTGTTCTTTCTCAATGAAAAGAGTGATGTGTACTCTTTGTTCAAGACATTTCTAAAGAGGGTACACAATGAATTTGATATCATAGTGAAGAAAGTGAGAAGTGACAATGGTAGTGAGTTTAAGAACACAAGAGTTGATGAGCTATGTGATGATTATGGAATCATGCATCAACTTTCGGCCAAGTACACACCACAATCAAATGGCCTAGTTGAGAGAAAGAGTAGGACTCTCATTGAGATGGCAAGATCAATGCTTAGTGAATACAATGTGAGTCAATCATTTTGGGCGAAGCAATCAACACCGCATGCCACTACATCAATAGATTGTATTGCCATCCCATGATGAACAAAGCAAGACTAGTTGCACAAGGTTACACTCAAGTTGAGGGTCTTGACTTTGGTGAAACATATGCTCCGGTTGCAAGATTAGAGGCAATTAGAATTCTATTGGCCTATGCATGTGCACACAATATCAAGCTCTATCAAATGGATGTCAAGAGTGCCTTTCTCAATGGCTTCATCAATGAGCTAGTGTATGTTGAGCAACCGCCCGGTTTTAAAGATTACCATCATCCCAACCATGTGTACAAGTTGAACAAGGCATTGTATGGGTTGAAGCAAGCACCTAGAGCATGGTATGAGAGGTTGAGAGACTTCTTACTCAAGAAAGACTTCAAGATGGGCAAAGTTGACACTACTCTATTCACCAAGAAGATTGAGAAGGATTTGTTTGTCATGCAAATATATGTTGATGATATCATCTTTGGATCAACAAATCAAGAGTATTGTGAAGAGTTTGCCAAGATGATGGCAAAAGAGTTTGAAATGTCTATGCTTGGAGAGCTTACATATTTCCTTGGTCTTCAAATCAAGCAAATGAAGAATGGCACCTTCATTAGTCAAGGGAAATACATTAGAGACATGGTCAAGAGGTTTGATTGCAAGATGCCAAGGGCATCAATACACCAATGGTACCAATGGATCATTAGACAATGATGAAAGTGGCAATATGGTTGATCAAAGGTACTATAGGTCATTGATTGGAACATTAGACAATGATGAAAGTGGCAATATGGTTGATCAAAGGTACTATAGGTCATTGATTGGAAGCTTACTCTATGTGACCGCTTCTAGGCCCGATGTGATGTTTAGTGTGGGCAAGTGTGCAAGATTTCAATCCTCACCTAGAGAGAGTCATCTCACCGCATCAAAAAGAATATTGAGGTACTTGAAGCACACACAAAATGTTGGGCTATGGTATCCCAAGGGGTCAAACTTTGAGCTTATTGGATATTCGGACTCCGACTATGGGGGATGCAAGGTTGATAGAAGAAGCACAAGTGGCACTTGTCAATTCCTTGGAAGATCTCTAGTGTCTTGGTCCTCAAAGAAGCAAACCGGTGTGACACTTTCAACCGCCAAGGCCGAATACATTAGTGCCGGTAGTTGTTGTGCACAATTGCTATGGATGAGATCAACATTGAAGGATTATGGATTTGATTTCCATCATGTGCCTTTGTATTGTGACAATGAAAGTGCTTGCAAGATGACTCAAAACCCGGTCCAACATACAAGAACCAAGCACATTGACATAAGGCATCACTTCATTAGAGATCATCAACAAAAGGGTGACATTGCTATTCAACCTATTGGCACCGAAGATCAATTGGCCGACATCTTTACAAAGCCACTAGATGAGAAGAGGTTTTGCAAGCTAAGAAATGAGTTGAATATCCTTGACTTCTCCAACATGAGTTGAATGCACCTCACTATCATGACATGCCCCTCCATCAAGCAAGCAAAGGTATCATTGTTTGACATGGCATTCATGATAACTAAGGACTTGTTAGAACATATAGACATATAACTTATGCCTTAGGAAGCATTCATGGAAAATAAAAGGATTTCAATGTATGTATGCCATCACTATTGCTCTTTATGTTTGATTGAGCTAGTGATGACATATGACATGTTTATGGGCATGCAATCTCAAGTGTTGAATTTGGCTATCTTTTTTCACACATATGCTTCAACATAGGCAAGATAACCCTTGTCATGAGGTGTGAAGAAGCTTGTCTTTGGTTCAAACCGAAATATATGTTTGACAAGTGATCCAAATTTGACCAAATTTGAGCACTATTCTCTCTTCTATAACACAACATGGTCATACCTTTTGTGGAAATTGTCGACAAAGGGGGAGAGATTAGTGCATGAAAGGTTTTGAAAAATTAAAAATTTCACATGTTTTTGAAAACCTCTCATGTGGTTCATGAGTTAACAAGTGGTTCACACAAGTAGGGGAGCAAGCTCATAAACAATTTGTTGCATTTGATTGTGCACTAACATATGACTTGCTCATTGCACATGTATTTAAATTCTATATACATGCTTGTGTGGTGTATGCTAGTTGAGTAAGATGCTTTACAAGTGGTTGATAACTAGCATGCATAGGAGCTAGCTAGATTTTCTAAATTCCGCTCTTAATTCAAGTACCATGCTTATAAAGTGATCTCACGTGGTACTTTGAGTTTTGATGAAAATCTAGTTACCTTGATGCTTGTATGGTGAAAATGGCGCAACTCCGATTGGTATCACGCTTCAAAGGTCCATTTCTTTCATCCTAAGCATCATTTTGGTAACATAGCTCACCCTAAATTTCAATATTCATACATGTATGCAATGCTTCGTTCCAAACACGTGGCATACATGTAGGGGAGCTCTTGCTACCAAAACCGAACTATGATGATTGTCCAATCCTATGATTGTAAGCAAAATGCTTGGACAACCGTTGTATGTTCAAAAACTTTAATCATAAAACCTTTATGCGGGTTGTCACCAATTACAAAAAAGGGGAGATTGAAGATCTCTAGTTTGGTTTTGGCTAATTAGTGACACCTAAGGACTAATCTCTCGATGCTAAGTGTTTGATTAGATTGGAGATTGGTCGTCTTGGAGTTGGTGCATTGTGATCATGGATGAAGGGTCAAGGTAATCCAAAAGTTGATCAAGCATGCAACTTCGGTGGAGTTTCGAGATCAAAGGTCCCAAGGCAAAGGTATGACCATAGGGCTTTTGATTTCACACCCAAGACACCATAGAGGGTGTGGGTGGTTATAGGATCGATAAGCCGTACTATAAAGAGGGGAAAACTTTTCGTGCATATCGATCCTCACGTGCCTTTAGGTTCAAGTCTCATATGCATGCATTCTAACCTAAAGTGCTAACTCCGTCCTTGTCGAAAATGGTTTTGAAAATGCTAACACATGGTGTCGAGGTGTTCTTCGCGCGTGTCGGCAACAAGAAACAAGTGACGGAAGTCGGTTTGGAGCAAAGGCGAAGGAACGGCGACAAAACGACGAGTTTTTCGCAGCTCTGGCGTGGCCGGGACGCACCGGCCAGGAAGTCTGGTCGGAAGTGACCGGACGGTCCGGTCGGTCGCGGCCCGCGAGAGCATGTTTGGGAGCTTTCGCCGAGGGCCGACCGGACGCGGTGACCGGATGCTTCCGGTGCTGACCGGAAGCACCGATCGGACGCGGCGACGGACGCTCAAGGGCGGGGTCCAGCGCTGGTTTTGGCTTGTCGGTTGTGGCCAGGACCCACCGACCGGACTCACCGGTGAGTCCGGTCCGGTTTGTCCCGATCGGGCCGCTGAAAGTGTGTTTTCCACCCTTTCCACCACATTCCGTGGTGTGGCCTATATATACCACCTTGGCTGCCACTTGCTCTCTCTCTTGGTCATTTTGAATCACTCCTAACACCTTTGAGCAAGCAAGCAAGCCTCCCTCCTCTCTCACTCTTGATTTGAGCTTCATTCTTGAGAGAAGAGTTGATCCAAGTGCATTGCATCGAGTTCTTGCATCTAGAGGCACTTGGAGATCGTTGTGAGACGGTGGATTTCCGTTTCTCTTGGAGGCACCGCTCCTAGCCGGCTTGGTGAAGTGGTGGAGTTGTTGGCAAGAAGAGGTGATTGTTTCTTGGCCACCTCCGGTTGATTTGTGAGAGGATTACGCACTCCTCGTCGGAAGACAAAGTGCAAGGAATACATTGCTCGTGCTTTGGGTACCACACTTGTTGAGTGGTGTGTTGAGGCTAGCAAGGGCACCGCCTAAGCTCAAACACCATCCTTGTGTTGGTCGGCACTGTAGGAGAGTAGTTGTCGGTGTACAAGCGAACTCGGGTGAACAAATCGACTTGTTCATTGTCTTGGTGATTGGTTCTCCATCTCATTGTGTTGATTGGTTCATCCAATTCCGGTGATTGGTTCATAGCCTCTACAAGTCGGTATAACAAGTCTCTCACTCGTGCATTACTTTGCTAGATTACTTTGAGTAGAGAGCTAGCACTTGCTTGTGTAGGTTGTTCTTGCTAGCATAAGGACCATACAAGCATTGTTCACTAGTTAGAGTAGTGACATAGCTCTTGTGTGACATAGAGATCATAGAATTTATTTAGAATTGTCACTAGAGGCTTGCAAGACAATAGAGCTAGCATGCAAACCGCTTTTACGTCGTGTTTTATACTAATCGGTTTGTTTAGTTGAGCTTGTAGAAAATTTTTATAGGCTATTCACCCCCCTCTAGCCATCTAGGACCTTACACATTCGCTTGAAACAATAAGTTCCTCCCGGAGTGATGAAACTCGTCTTCTCTTCGTCCTCTGGGTTCAGATGTATCTGATGGTACCCGGAAAAACAATCAAGCAAACTCATTCTTTCGCACCCCCACGCCAGGTCGATCAAGGTATCGATTCTAGGTAGAGGGTACGGATCTTTCGGACAAGCCTTGTTCAGGTCGGTAAAGTCTACACACATTCTCCACTTTTTGACCTTAGGATCAGACGTCTTCTTCTGGACCATGACCACGTTAGCCAACCACTCCGGATACTGGACCGGTCTGATTACCCCTGCGTCCGAAAGTTTCTGGACCTCTGCTACCGCTGCGGTGCTTCTTTCCTCAGACAATTTTCTCAGCTTTTGCTTCCTCGGCTTCACTGATTTTGTGACATTTAGGTTATGCTGGGCTAGGGTTCGGCTTACTCCCTTTAGGTCTTCTGCGGACCAGGCGAATACGTCTGCGTTACTATCAAGGAAAGACGATAAACGAGCAGCTTCGTCATTATGGAGCTCGGAGCTGATTGTGATCTCTCTTTCAGGGCCTGTGGAAGACAACGAGACTCTTTTCGTGGTTTTGGCTGTATCGACTTTCGGCTCCTTGACCCTTTCGGTATTTGGTTCCTGCTCTTCCACCTCTTCTTCTTCTTCCCCTTTCTTGGTCAAGGTTACCTCGTTGATCATGCTGTACCCCGGGATTGGCTTTGCATCTATCTTTGGGCTGCTTCACGATCCCCCAAAAGCGGTGATCGCCCGAATGGTGAGGGCATCTTCATGCATAAGAAACTTTGCTTGATGATGGCATCAAACTTGCTTATGGTGTCCCTGCCGAATATCGTTGTGTAAGGGTAGTCTATGTTTACTATGTTGAATGTGATTATCTCCGTTCGGCACAATCCTGCCTCACCAAAGGTCATGGCAATATCTTTCTTCCTATGGCGTCTATCCTTTTACCTCCGAACCGAGCAGGCGTTTCCGGCCGGTGAAGCGTTCTGCAATCCATGTCCATACTCGAAAGGCTCTAATGAACAAGATGTCCGCTGAGCTCCCGTTGTCCACCAAGATGTTGTGCAAAGTGAACTTATCGACATTTGCAGTTGCTACGAAAGCATCTGTGTGAGGGTAATCTCTTACCCGAAAGTCACTCTCATCAAAGGTTATTGGTACCATGGACCAAGGCTGGCCTATTGAGTGGAAGCCTAGGTGTCACCCGTGTGAACTCTTCTCACATAATCCCTCCGGCTCTTTTGTTTTCATGCTCAAGGTTGGATCCCCTAGTGATTGCGTAGATATGTCCACAGGAAGGCAATACGAATTCACAAGCCCTCTTGCCCCGGCCGCCGGGTTTTACTTGCGCATTCGGTAATTCTTTTGCTTAAAGTTTGTTGGTGAAGCTACCATTGATGGGGGCTGAACTTGCGTTGGTTGCGGCAAGGAGTAATATCTAGGATAGTTCGGGAGTATTGGTGATGATGGGATGGTTGAGCCATTATCTGCTGCGGAGGCTGAGGCGGAGCTGGTTGCTGACCCTGATGGTAACCGAAATATGCATTCGGCTTTGGTCCTCTGGCTTCCCTTAGGTTCTTTGAACACGTGTTTTGGTGCACGGCTACTCACGGGAGCTTTCGTCCTTTGACCTCGCTCTTTTTGCCATTTGCCCGTACTTGCGGTCTCTGCTGTAGTGGCTTGCATCTTCCCCACACACAAAGCAATATGGCACTTTTGGGCCCCGGCCCCTTCCTCGGCCTCTACCCCTTGTACCCCGTCCCCCTCTCGTTCGACCGGAGGCGATCTCGGTTTTGGGGATCTGTGACATCGGTTCACGGGTTGATTCGGCTACATGGCCTAGATCGTCCTGCACATTGTTGACAGGACGAAATGTCTTCCCTCCTCGCTGGGAATTCCCTGGGTTCGGATTTGGTGACTGATGCTTTTCGTCCTTCCTCGCTGCTTTTCTTCTTTTCAAACCCTCTTCAAATTTAGCGAACCTCTTGATCTGTTAAATGCAGTTACATCAAAGTTTTTGGCTCTTCTCTGTCCAAAGTTGATGCACTTTGGCCGATGGCCATGCCTTCGGATCGCTGCAGCGATGACTACCTCATCTAATACGTTGGGTGTTTGAGCCCTAAGTTGTACTATCTTACGCAAATATTGGGTGAGAGATTCACCGCCTTCTTCTGTTTGAGCTTCAAGAAGTCCCTAGTACCTTTTTTATGGCCTTGAAGCCTTCAAAGGTGATTAGCAATTGCTCTTTTAGTTTGTTTCCAACTCTTGGTGACAATGGTCGAAGAGCTATGTACCATTCGTGCTTGGCGATATCTTCTCTGACCATGATGGCGACTTTGCCAAGGTTATCGAATCTCCACTTAGGAGATATGCTCTTTGTCTCATAGCTAGCAATAAACTTCCTCGGGCCTGTTCTTCCATTGAGCGATGGTAATCTGGGCTTGTAGCCTTCTTGGCCACGGGTATTCTTTGTAATTTGGGAGAAAGGGGTGAAGTATGGTCGATGTCATAACCGTTACCCACGATATTCGTCCCCGCCCCCCTCCTTGGCACCTTTGAGCTCTGTTCTATCTCGCTCTATTTCTCACGAGTAGGTTGTCTCTTTCTATTTCGGCCAACCTTAGGCATTCGCGAGCGAATCTTCCCTAGCGCTTTAGCCGCCTCCCTTTGAAGCATTGCTTCTCTTGAGCCCTCGGCTCTCTTAACTTTCGGTTTGCTGTTACTCAACTCTTGTATGATTACTCGCACGTTCCTCTTGTTCCTTTGTTGACCCGAGCTTGATCCCCCGCGGCTCGGTCCTCGTCCGAAAACCCTTCGCGGGTGATGGGGCCTCCCTCCGCCGAAGTTCTCGGGCGGTCCTCCGCCCCGGCCTGTGGCGGCTTCCCTTTGCCGGATTGAGGCGGCACTGACAGGTGACAGTCTCTCCGGGAGGATCTGTCGGGATGGAACCGGCCAGGGAGGAGGATCTGTCGTGGCGGAATCGCCGCCCCGGGCCTGCGTTTTGGATCTTCCTCGGCCGGCCATGGGTTGCTCGCACAACCACGGTGGGCGCCAATGTTGGTGTGGCCCTAAAGCAAAGCCACCCTAAACCGGCTGTGGAGGTCGGAGCAACGGATCTGGAATGCTTGGATGCGAGCGAAACTCAAATGCTTCTTCTATTAATTCCTCTCTCGTGTCTTTACAACGCCCGAGGGGCTTATTTATAGTTCGTAGACTTTTACATGCCCATAATGCCCTTCTAGCTACTCTTGGCTCAAGAGCTCCCCATCTCGTCACGGGGGCATTTTTGTCTTCCGCTTTGTGAAGCCTCGCCGACTCTCGGTGAGGACCACTTGTCGCATAATTACACCGGGGCGGAATAAGAAAAGCTTAACGAAGCCGCGCGGTCCTTTTGGCCAACCTGCCAAAACCCCGCCTCTTCGTCTCAGCGAGACCAAAGCCGGCCTTCCGCCCCACGCTCATCGGACTTGCAAGCCTCGGACCCTTGAGACCAATGCATTCGGTTCCCGTGACGAACGATCCACTTTCGTCCCCTTGGGTGAATCGCCGCGTCACCACATTACTCCGCCGAGGGCCAACAACCTTCGCACCGCTCCTCCCGAGGAGAGCCCGCGGCTCTTCTAGCGAGAAACTCTCCACTTTGGTTGTCGGCCCGAAGCTATCGCAGCCGGTGCGTCTTGATTCAACCCCGGGGGCTCCGCCGGCTGCTCCCGAGCCGGAAGCCGGGGGATCGGTCGCCGGACACGAATGCGGGTTTATTCGGCTCCTTGCTCTGCCTCACCCGGTCGGGGCCTTTGGGGACCTCTCCTCGCCGGGGTTTGGCGTGGGGGCCAGGGGTGGCCCGGTTCGGGCTCCCCCTAATACTCTACTCCCGGCGGGTCGGGTGAAGTGCTAGCTGGCGTCTTGGCGGGGAAGGGCTGCTTTCGGGAAGGACGGAGACCTTGAGAGAGGGTGCACGCTGGGTAGTCTTGGTGGTGGCCGGCGGCCGTTATAACCCGTTCTCCATCGCCGCCCGAGTGCTGGTCCTCTCGGCCGGATGCAGGTTGGAGTTGAGGATCTGCTCGTCGATAGGGCGTCGGGGAGGCGGCCGTATCGCCGGCGGCACCATGGGGATGACACCTCGGCTAACGTCACGCTCCGGGACGCCCTTCTACGGTGGATGCGGGCGATGGAGATGAACTTTGGCCAGCCCTCCATGCGCACGTGGAGCGTCTGAGGACCGAGGTCCTTGCAGGACCCGCCAAGCATCTCCACTCTCTGCTTCCATCCTTCAGCGGGGCTCTTCTGGGCGTCGAACGTAATCTCATTGGTGCCGTCCTTGGCGTCGAGGAGAACGAGGAGGAGCACTACCGTACTTGGAAGAACCATAAAAGGCTTATTATTGAAGAGGATGATACAAGGTGGGAGAAGAGGGGCTATGGGAGAGGAAGAGGGACGACCGCCCGCCTACCTCGTCACGGGCGGCGAGCACGCCGGGGAGAGGCAGGGGGCCGGCGTTGAACGGCAGCGGTGGCGGATCTGGAAGAAGTTTGGGGAAGTGAAAGTGCATCTAGCCCTTTAGTGGGTTTTGGCGAATTGAATGACAACATAATTAAAGGTCTAATAAGTTTGCTAAGTGTTGAACAGGAAACTAAGTCTATTGCATATACTTGTGAATTGTGTATTAACAAGTATATCCAAGGTTCAAGAAGGCAAACTTGATGGTATTTCACATAGTGTTGAAGCAAAGGCAAAATTGTGTATTGTTGTATTGGAAGATTATGGAAACAATCTAGTTCAAGCAAAAAGACAACAATGCAAATGGAATCAATGAAATGGCTTATATGTTGTGGGATATCATAGCATCATGTGAGAGCAAGCATGTTTGGCAAAGCGACAAATGAGACATGAGTTGATGATCTTGGATCGGTCTCTATAATGGCTTGCTTTCCATGAATAGAAGATTGAAGTAAGTGTTTGGAGTGTCAAGCCAAAATGGATATGATACAAGGAACCGTGAATTGGCTTGACCATATTGATGTTGATCCATGTATGTCTCTATGTGAGTCAAACCGAAGCTTGATTGATATACATTCATATCTAGAAGATAATCAAGCAAGGATCATAATATTGAAGAAATAGTTATTCAATGGTTGCTTGATATGATGTGACTTGAGTGTATCTTGATAAGGTGAAGATAGCAAAGGAAAGGGCTTGAGGTACTAAGCGAAGGTGAAGGGCAAGCGTTAGCTTGGGACCGAGGTACCATGGCTAAGGTGAAGAAGAGAGTACTTGCATTTAGTCGAGGAACTAATCAAGCTATGAGGAGTCATATTGTGTTGAGGATCAAATCATTAGTGTGAGTGACTTGAAGCCATGGAGGTGAACTCATATTTGTGGAAATGGTTCAAGTCACATGCACAAGATATATTTACTCTAAGAGATGAGACAAAGATGATAGAGGATGATGTACAAGGTTGATGGAACCTTCAAGTGCAACGGATGGCAACCTAGACTCATGGAGGTTTAATTTCATTTATGTTTTGAATCTTGAGTTTAGGACATGCCGTACTATTAAGAGGGATCCTAGGACCTTTGGCTACATGTGAACTAAATGCTCAAACCTCATTTCGACCAAAAACATCACCTCACGGCCAAAAGCAGTAGTAGAGACACTTTTTACACTTTTTCTTTGCAGCGGCGGCAGCGATTACCCAGCGTAAGTGGTGATGCAAGCAGCGTCTTGGCGGTGCCGCGTGTTAGGTCTTGGCAGGTGCCGCGACTTAATCCGAAACCGTTGGGCCCGGTCGGGTATAAATACCATTCCTACCCCTCCCATAGCGGTTATCGGCTCACTTCATCTCCTACCTCGCGACGGCAGCGTAAAAAAAGACCTCTTGCTCTCTCTCACTCCTCCATTGTTGCTCCTCCTTCCCCAAGCCAAGATTTCGATTCCACCATCAAATCTTGAGGGAAAAAGCGCACAAAGCGCTTGTGGAGGCGGATCTACTACTTCCCCAACTTGAAAGAGCATTTGGTTCACGTTTGGCCGGAACCCTAGGGTTCTTTCCTCTTGGAGCTTGCTCCTAGGCGGCTAGGGCGTCGCCCTTGAGCTTGCCTCTTCGTGTGGCAGCCTTGGGAGGTTTGTAACCTCACTCAAAATCAAGAAAATCACCCCTCATCTCAAGGGTTCACTCCCTTGACTTGAGAACGAGGGAAGGGGCGGCTTGTGTGGCGAATCCCAATCCTTTTGTGGATACCTCAACAACGTGGGCGTAACCCGGCCTTTGTGGCGACGGTGAACCCGCGGGGAAAAATCCTTGTCTCACGGCGTGCTATTTACATTCTTGCATATTATTCTTGTGAGCTAGGGTTTCATCCCGATCTACTTTGTTGAGGAGTTCCGGCACATTCTATTGGATATATGTGATATATTTGTGTGCGAGGAACTTGGGATATTCACTCGATCTAAGTTTCGTTGCTTAGATTTCAAAGCTGCGGTTTGTGTTTATGCGCGAGGCGGTGGTGCGTGTGAAAGGCGGTGCAGTGCCTTGAGCAGGCAGTGCTTTGTGAAGCTGGGCGATTAGGCGAGGCGTATGACGCACGATGCCTTAGCGAGGCTGAGGCGGATCTGCAGCGTTGATTCAGCTGCTCGAGTTTGTTTTCACGTGGTGATTTTTAAGGTACAGGCCTATTCACCCCCCCCCTCCTCTAGGCCTCCTAGGCGACATCAAGGTCCTTACGGGAAGGAGGAGAAAAAGCGGAGAAGGAAAGGAGAAGAACGTGTACTGCGAGGCGGCTACTACTCGTAGCGGCCAACTTTAGAAAATCTCACTCACTCCAAATGGTTTTATGGAGTGCGAATGCGTTTATACAGATCCTCAAGGGTACTAGTGTACAGCACTTTGGGGAGCTCTGCCTCTCCTGCTTCTTTCCTTTTTACGCCAAGCGAGGTTTGGTCGGTCTTCCAAAATAGAGTGTGCAAGGCGGATGGTGGGAATCCTACAAGCACAGGCTGTAGTAAAGTCCAAATGTTGCACGCATTTTTTTAAAATTTACTCAAAGTTGAGAAAGTTTGACCGCACGTGTACCATAAGGCCATAACCTTGTCTATTTTAGAAAGGGGGGGGGGGGTACACCAAACATGACCTCACCGACCTCGAGCATGACTTTTAATTTGCCCAACAGGGGCTGGTACAATTGGCTTATTAGGGCATGTACAACAGGTTTGTTTGCTCCATCTCTAAGTTGTTGTTTTTTTCACAAAACCCTACCAATGCTTAGAGACAACAACCTCGTCTCTTTCTGAAAGGACGATCTGGGCTCGTGCTCCAATGTTTAGAGACGACTTTGTCTTGCGTTGTACAGGAGCCGTCGACTCGAAGCGCCTTCATTACCAATTTAGTGTACACGTGCATTAAATAGTTTAGAGACAATATCTCGTCTGTGGATTGTATGACATATCTTTATACGATAGATACTAGACTCATACAGACAGAGCGCCCAGACCACAGAATCTTGAAAAAGCGAGATCATGGCTATGTGGCTGCTCATGGGCCTACTCTAGTAGCTACCTTTACTTTGTCCGATGGACAAGAGAACTGTGAAGTATTAACTGCAGTGTCCATTGAGACTTGAGATAGATAGATATCATATCATAAGCTGCTAGCTGTTTGGTCATGGCATCCGCCATGCATCCCTGCACGAGACAGCCGTACGTGCAACCCTCCCACACTACCATGCATCCTAGGCTTCTCATGGCTGCTCGCCTCGGGGACACACAGCAGCTGAAGAATCTCCTGGATGATGGAAGAAGCGTTAGCGTTGGGGCACATGTTGTCCGAGTTGAGGGCTCATCGTCATCGTCAGGACCTTCAGCCGCAACGCCCCTTGGCACCTGCAGCTCCTGCTGCTCCCTGCTCCACGTAGTAGCAGCGTGTGGCGATGGCGATGAGTTCTTGGAGTCAGCAAAGGTGATCCACGACAGGGCCAGACACCTCCTGGGCATTCCCGATAGGAACGGTGACACGCCGCTGCACCTCGCCGCTAGGGCTGGGAACACCAGGATGGTGTCTCACCTGATTGATCTGGCCAAGACCACCGACGAGGGCGAGGGACACGGCGCCGACAAGAGCTCGAGGTTAGTGAAGGAGCTGTTGCGCGCCGAGAACAGGCTCGGCGAGACAGCTCTGCACGATGCGGTCCGCGTTGGGAGCCGGGGAATGGTCATCCGGCTAATGGAGGAGTATCCTGAGTTGGCCAGCTTCCCAAGGGAAGGACGAGGTGCATCTCCGATGTACCTCGCCGTCGTGATGGAGGAGGTCGCTATTGCGCGGTCACTGCATGACATGAGTCATGGCAGGCTTTCGTATGCTGGACCAAATGGGCAAAATGCTTTACATGCTGCGGTTCTCCGAGGCAAAGGTACGTACACCCACCCTATCTTGATCTTTTAGTGTGTAACCATATAAAAATGCATGGTTCCTTCTAACTTCACGAAGTTGAGAGATGCATGCATTCTCCCCATTTAAACTGTATTTTTATGTTCATATGCGAATCGTTCAGTCTCCTCAATCATCCGAGGGGAATCAAATTTCACTGTTCCTGAATTTTGCTTATTAATTAGTTCGAGGTTAATCTTGTGGACGGGACATGTTTGTAAGAGTTAAAATATCTGGAACTATATATGTATGTTGTCTCATCAAAATTAACTGTATCACTAGATAGATGAGATCTGCTATGTTACAAGCACTTGTGCAAAGGTAGGAGAGTACGAGACAAAAAAGAAGTAAAGCTGAAACTAATTCTGTTGAAATTAAAGTGAAAAACAAAGTAAATGGCATCTCATCATAACATCATGTACTCCTCTTTCATTTTGCTTAATTGGTGGCAGTAATAATGACTACTATGCTACTGGGTTGGAACGAGGGCCTTACCGAAGAAGGGGACCATGATGGCTGCACTCCTCTTCATTTCGCCACATCGCAACAACCAGGAGAAGGAAGAAGAAGCTTGTGCAGGATCTCCAACAAATTCCCCTGGATTCGCTTTACGACAAGGACGCCCGCCGCCGACATCCTGCTCTTGTTACTTGAAACCAATCCTTGCTCGGCGTACTGCCGTGACGCAGGCGGGGCATTCCCTATACATGTCGCCGCTGCAGTTGGCGCGCACAAGGCGGTCACCACTCTCCTTGGCATGTTTCCGGACAGCGCTGGCCTGCACGGCGCCGACGGGAGGACTTTCCTCCACGTTGCAGTGGAGAAGAAGAGACACAGCGTAGTTAAGCATGCATGCCAGGCGCCATCGTTGGCGTGGATTCTCAACATGCAAGACAAGGACGGGAACACTGCGCTGCACCTAGCTGTGAAGGCTGGGGATACCGACACCTTCTTCCTCCTGTTCGGGAACCGGCAGGTGCGGATGGATTTGGCAAACAACAATGGGCAGACTTGTCGAGACCTGTCACTCATTGACATCCCTCCAGGGTTGTCGTATAAATGGGTGAGTATATATATATGTGTGTGTGTGTGTGTGTGTGTGTGTACTCCGTATATATATTGAAGTAGTAGCTAGATACTAAAGAGCGGCATGAATTTGGTAATGCAGAACCCCAAGCAAATGATCCATCGTGCTTTGACCCGTGCGAGCGCTGCGCATGGCATCCGTCGCTGGGACCAGTTTGAGGAGGAATGCATCCTGCGGCCAAGACGAGAGGACGAGGAGAAAGAGTCGGAGAAGCTCAACAACTCGACGCAGACTCTTGGCATCAGCTCCGTGCTGATAGTGACGGTGACGTTCGGCGCCACTTTCGCCCTCCCGGGAGGCTACATCGCCGACGACCATGCAAACGGCGGCGCGCCGACGCTCGCCGGGAGGCACGCCTTCCGGGTGTTCGTCGCGGCCAACGCGCTGGCGTTCATCTGCGCCTCGCTGGGCACCGTCGGTCTCATGTACTCCGGCATCACCACTGTCGACCTCCCGATCCGCCAGAGGCACTTCCTCAGGTCGCTCTTCTTCGTGTCGAGCTCCTTGACTTCCCTTGTCGTTGCCTTCGCCTGGGGCAGTTACACGGTGCTGTCCCCGGTTGCTCACAGCACTGCCGTTGCAATCTGTGTGATAAGCATGGTGGTCATCGTCTATCGAAGCGTAGGGCGTTTCCAGAGGATGTATGCCCTGGCTGCACCATTATATGCTAGAGCTGGGATTCGGCCACTGCTGATGCTAGCCAAAGACATCTTCACTAGGATGCTAAGGTTATACTGGCCCTTCATTGTGATATTTACTTGGGCCGCTTGCGCAACAAACCATGCATAGCTGATAGCAGGCACAGGCAGGCAGCAATATATATCTTGAAGACATGTGTGGAATATGTAACACCCTAATGTTAAGCTTGCACTTGCATTTTTCATGATCATGAGCATCATTCATCTCATTGCATCCATGTGCATAAAATGGATACATGTTTTCTTTATGTCATTTCATGAAATGCTTGATGTTAACTATATATGTTTTTACATGCTTGGTATATAATGCAAGTGAGTGTTGTTTGGTCACTAAACCAACCTAGACACTCTTAGGATGAAAAAATGATAACAAGTTTATGTTGGTGAGTCACCATAAAAATGCTTCATTCTGAATGCTTATATCCCTAGAAAGACCCTAATTCATGTTCGAATTTGACTTAAGTTGCACCCTTAGATAAAAATTGTAGAGAAACACCCAAGTAACAAACTTTGTTTAATAAGCATGAGCTGATTCAGTGCCTAACATAGTCAAAATGAGCTCACAGGTATCAAACCAGTGCTGAATTGAAACCTCAAATGGCTGTCTTTAACTGACGAAAACAACGTTACAGTTTTCAAGTACCCTTCTTTAGAGCATTTTCATTTGAAATACAGTGAGAATTAGACCAAGATCCTTTAAGAGAAGATGGAGTACTCACTTAGGTCTACCCAATGGAAAAATTGGAACAAATCACCAACTGGATTGAGACAACTAGAGGGGAGAAAATGGAGTTTCAGCCGGTTTACGCGGGCAGTTAGCCGTTTTTGAAATGGCAGCGTCGGGCGCCACGGACACCACTTGGCCTTGGCGGCCATATGCCAGCGTGGGCCCCATGCCGCAGCCCGTGGCGATGACGGCGTGCCTCCCACTCTCACTCACCCGCTCTGCCTCTCTTTTCGCAATCTAGCTAAGCATGGCGGACGACCGCATGCTCGTCGCCACCGTCATGCCAATGCTGAGCGCCAACCGCCGCCGCCCCACGTCTCGCCTCGATTCATCGGGCGGGGCCCCGAGCTCCGCAGCAAGCGCTCTACATTGCCGACCCCTTCTTGCATCGCAATTTGAGCTTAGGTGAGCCCCGAAGGCAATGCCGCCTCATCCACCACGACTGCCGTGGCGAGCTCTTCGCGCTCGCCCGCGGGCGGCCTTAACGGACCTGTTCCGCCTCCTCTCGCCGTATAGGTTACACTTTAGGCTGTAGAAGCTTAAGGCGTAGATGGTTGAGCGGGCGAGCCTTAGGCTCGCCCGAACGATGAGCACTATCGCCGTGCACCGGGTGCATTGGGCGCCACCCAGCTCGGCGCCGCGTGTGGCCGTGCCTCGCAGCCGCTTCCCGGTCAAAACCCTAACAATAGAAGGTCTGCCGAGGGTACTCAAGCCCACGCGGGTTCTCTCCGGCGGATTTGGCAACGCCGCCGCCACCAGCCATGTCGCGGCGCCATCCATCGCGTACCGCCTCATCCGCCCGCCTGGATAGAGGCCGCAAGGGACATCAACCACCTACTCCACCGGATTCGCGAGGATGAGAGGAAGCCAACGGTGCCCTCGCCCGTCGTCGGAGAGACCTCGCCAATAGTGAGTTTGCGCCGGTCAAACGGCGCGGGTGAGGGAAGGGGCTGGACGGTGGGGGTCGGTTTGACCACAGGGCCCGCTGTCGACCATCGTAGTGTAGATTTTATTTAAATTGATTTCCAAAAATCGATTCAATCTTGTAAAATTAAGTAACTTGAGCTGTACATATCGAAATCTGGGATTCAATTTTTTGAGTTCATCTTGATGAACACTATCTGATAAAAATATAAAACATGCCATGCTCTACAGTTATATATAGGGTTTGTAATTAAAATTTAATTTGCCATTAAACCTTGGTGGTAGTTAGGAGTGTGAGAAGAATGTGACTCCAATTGTGCTGGTCTTGTTTTGTCATGTATTAGCTAGGAAAAATACCAAACCTACCGTATTTATTCATCTTGTTTTGTCATGTATTAGCTTGGTTGATAGCCTTTGTATTTATATATTCTTTTGATTCTTGATAAATGCTATATCTTGTCATTTTTATGGAGGTAAATCTAGGTTTCCTATGGGGATTAAATTTTTTTGTATGATGAGAAGTGTAGGAAAAATGATAAATCTGTTGTTTGACACTGTTCACTGTGCTAAGTATATTTACCTCATTTATTGCCTAAAATTTTTCATTTTTGTGTAGCTTTCTGTACTTGTCCAATGACCTAAAATTTTTACAGTAGGATAATGTTAGCATGTATGAACTACTATAACTTTTCCAGAATTTTTTTAGTTTTGGAAGTCCCCGAATTATTGATTTCAATTAGGGCTTTCAAATAACCTTTAACTGTGTTGATGCACATGTTTTTCCAGAAAATTGGCGAGTAAATAAATGTCTTGGAACAGTGGGTATCCCAGTTCTGCTGTATATGTTCTTAGAAGCCTTATTACTATGTGTTATTGCCTCACATTTATCTACTAACCTACAAAGTTTGCTTGACATGTAAACATATCACCTCAGCAGCGTCACTAAAACCATAACATACAATGGCGAGCTCCACTCGTTTAAACTAACTAAAAAATATTATAACTCACAAACAAAAAACCAAATTCAATTCTGGTTACACCATTGAATCCACTGGTACCAGAGAGAAGATATGCACCTACTCGGTAAAATTTAATAGCTGCCATCATCACTGTGAATGTGTTGCATTTCCATTTGAGCATTCATTATGTCATCCATACCTTTATTTAAGCATTCAGCCATTCAAGTGATTTTTTCTCTTTTTTTGTAGGCACGAAACGTGGACGACAAATGCCTTTGTATTTTCCTTTCAAATAATGCCCGTTGGAACGATGGTACGAGGCCTATGAGTAGGTATAAAAGGGAATTTGTCCACAAAGCCACCTATAAGCTCATTTTGCGGGTTATCCATAATAAACCCATAAAAAACTTTATTTATTTATTTATTGCAATAACTTAATTTATTTTGTTGGGTTTACGGATATAATAATAAACCCGCTTACATTCCCTAGCTACGAGTGTGGCGTGAATTAATTTCTTACTGCCAATTATTCCACTAGCAGTACCAAACAATAGCTAGCTGTTTGAAGTCGCGTTACTATTGCACATCAAAATGCGTCTAATAATGTGGCCAGGTAATATATACGAAATGTGTGCAACGGCCAACTTTAGAAAATCTCACTCCAAACGGCTATACGGTATGTACGTTTATATGCCTACAGGTATACAAGTGTACAATCTACTACCGCCGTTGTTTCAAGAGCCGGTATTTACAAATCTTTTTCCATCTGCAGCTATTTATGTTATACAATATAAATCTATATCTATATCTATATCTATATCTATATCTAATATTAAAGAGCCAAAATTTATGCTCGTCTGCCACCGAAATCTGTCCGCCACTATACGATTCCTATCTATATACATTCATACCATACTATGTATATACAAGATTGCGTACGCGTCGGAGTTTCGCGCGCGCACGATTCGACGAAGACGCTGGTGGGCCTAGCATTCAGCGGCCTTCGGCCCACGAAAGAAAATTTTGCACAGATTCGGATACTACCGTAGTGGCTGATACAGCGAAACTTCGGCCGCGCGTACGCATGTCTGAGGGGGTGCATTCACGTGCACGACGGGTGGGGGCGTGTCACGTGTGCACCAAACTTTGGTTGGACGAAAGTGTCTCCTATTTTTAGGTGGTATATATTTATATTTTTATTTATATTTATATATATGAGCTCTTTTACTATACTTGGATTTTCCTCCCATTTCCTCTCCTTTCCTCACTGATTTTCTATTTTTCTGTCAAAAGGCTAGGTTGGTCATTTTGCATCTTCCCACTCGCCACCCCGCACCGCAGCCCCGACCCCGACGAGCGACCCCAACCCCCGTATCGCCCCCATGCGGCGGTCCCTCCCGCCTCCCACCAGCCCTCGTAAGGAGCCCGAGCCGCCCCCCGAACCCCCCCCCCGGTCCACGATCGTCGCATACGGATTGAGCCGCCCCGCACCCTCTCCCTTGCGGCGCCCTCGTCAGCGCGGGCCGGGCCGCCCTCGTCATCGCCATGAGCCCGTCCGCCTCACCGCCGGAGACGACGACGTCGCCAACCCCCACGCCGCCCTCATTCCCTACAAAGGGAGGCAATCTCCGCGCGTGCTCGGCATCGGGGCCAGCACGCCGGGCGTCCCCTCGCAGCGCCGCCCGCTCCGCCCGCGGCGAGGGGCCACTATGGTCGCCTCCATCACCGCCTTCCTCGAGTTTGCCGGATCCGCGCGCGCCCTCACCGCCCCCTTCAGCCTGAGGCCAAAGTTTGCCGGATCCCCGCGCACCCTCGCCGCCCTAAGTCCGAGGCCAACCTCTCCAGGTACCAATTCACCGCCTGTACCTAATGCCACTTACCTTGTATTGATGCTTCCTGTACAGAGCGAAATGCGCTTGTTGTTTGTAGCATAAGCAATCGCTGATGTTTGTAGCATAAGCATGGTTTCTGTATGTAGTAGAATATTTTATTCCTTTGAAAATCTTGACCCAAACATGTTCTGTGAACTCTAGAACCTATTATATGCATTCACAAACTGTATGTGTATACCTGTTTGGTTGTCATTATGGCGAACAAGGGCAGCTACCAAATTGAAACAAGGGAAATCTCCATTTTAGCAGTGATGTAATATCGTTTGTATTGCACATAGTGTTGCTTGATTGCATATATATATAATGCTGGGCTTTGCAGGACTACTAGAGCCCCCTTTTTTTTTTTTTTCTTAGATGACTGATTAAGCACTAGTAGGCAAGAAAATCTGTTAACTGGACATACAGTACTTTCTTACAAAATATCCTAAGCTAGGTAGAAAAATCTAAAAAACTTGCATGGACAACTCATTTTGGTGTATGATCATGACATAAAAAATTCAAATGATTTAGAGAATGTGGTGACACATCCTTCATAACCATGATCATGTCTCACATGTACTCATGTGACTCAATGAAAGAGGTTCATGGTTATGATGGATGTCTGGAGTTGCATATAGTTCAAATCATTTAAAATTGTAATGACATTTCGTACCCATATATTTAAATTAAAAATAAGATAAAAATGAAAAAAAAAGCCAAATAGGAACAAATAACAAAAATATTGAAAAACAAAAAACAGCCATAATGGGTTTTGAACTCAGGAGTTGAGGATCAAACCCTAAAACCCTAACCATTGTGCTACTCAAGTGTGTTCTTTAGAAGGTCAACTTTTCTTTGCTTTAACCTGGGTATGAGAGGATCGGGAGCCGGCCGGTTAGACGCGTTCTCAGGGTCCAGAGCGGTAATGGGCTGTGGCCCAGAGAGAAAATGGAGGGGAGTCCGGGGAGAAGGAACTCAGCTTGTGAACCAATGAAGCACACAAATCCGGGAGTTCTGAGTCCCACCCGAGCGTCGTCGGTCGTCCTATTCCAGTGATCGTGGGTATGCATATTCGGGAGTTCCATTGCGTCTGCCGCTGAAACATCTAGAAGCATCCTGCACTTTCTATTGGCAACATCAGGGCACCAAAATGAAATGGATTCGAGCTCACAAAAATCAGGACAGGAGCATATAAAGGCTATCGTCCTCAACTGCACAAGGCCACGCAAAAATATAAAAACCACCGAGCAGCAGCTCCTCCCGTGCCAGCAGGCTGCTGGCGATGGCGGCAACAAGGCGGCCGCTGCTGGCGCCGAGAAGTCTGCCGTCATGCTCAAGGAGATGGACCACGGCGGCGTCAACGAACGGCCGGACGGCTTCTCCGACGCCGACGGCTCCGCCACCGACCGCTCGTGCCCGGGCTCCGACGACGAGCGCGGTGGGGAAGAGCTGGCCCCCGCGCGCGGCTCCGCCCAGGACGGCCGCCTGCTCGTCAAGGTCGTCCCCGTGGCGTCGTCCACTCTGTTCCGCGCGCAGCGCCGCGGCGGGCGCCTGCTCCTGTCGTTCGCGGACACGGCCCCGCCCCTGCCACGGACCAGCCGGAGACCGAGCAGCAGCAGCAGCAGGCCGACGAGGAGGATGAGGTCGAGGTCGTGGACAGGGGAACGGTCGTCGAGGTGAAGGTGAGCGCACAGCGGGAGCGGCCCGCGGGTGCACCGTTCCGCGCTCGTCATCATCAAGTTCGTGGGCGCCGAGCCGGTCACCTCCTGCGAGATCGACGAGCGGCGGACGACAGCCCGGCGGCGGATCTGGCCGGCGGCGGCCGCCAGCCCAGATCTGGGCCCGTTTGGGCATGGATCTGGATTTTTTTTTTTTTTTTTTTTATTTTATTTACCATGGCGGGCAGTGTAAGAAGACCGTCACGGTTAATCCCTATTTTCCGTGGCGGGCATTGTTAAATAACCGCCACGGTTAATCGATTTTGCGTGGCGGATATTTGCCCGCCACGGTTAATAGCTGCGTGGCGGTTTTAATGTCCGCCACTTAAAAATCAAAAAAAGTCCGCCACGGAAAATCATTTATGTAGTAGTGTCTAAGCCTCTCCTCCTGCCCAGCAGCGCAGGAACTTGCTGACGCGAGGCAAGAACGACAACTTCTTTCGCCTTCTTTGTCTTCGCTTGCAGGGCCACATCGTTGGGGCTGCTCCTGTTCTTCTGTTCTTCCAAGGCCGATCGTGCTCACATAGTGACAACGGCAGCTGAACCTCGTAGACGTTGCTGTTCATGGAGTCTACCACGAGGGGTTGCCGGTGGAGGTGATCTCGGCGTTTGGCAGGATCCCCAGCTTGTCGCCCGGCCGGGCTTGATGCTCCAGTACAAGACCATCGTGTCCAGGACCCTGCGCCAAGCTCGGTCACCATGACCCACCGACCCATCGCCGTCGGGGACGAACGCGACACCACCACAGCGCCCAGGTCCGCATCCTCCTCGGGCGACGGCGCGCCCTAATGACGGCGGAGCAGCGAGGCGTTGCTTCGAGGGCCATGGACAACCGCGGCGGCGGGGTCAAGACGGTGTAGCCCGACTCGGCCTCACGCCAAAGTCGGCGGTGGCCGGCGTCGACAACCACGCCCCCAGTGCGCCCGGCGGCCGGAGGTCTGGGTTCCTTGCGCCATCGCCGCCACCCACTTTCGGTAGACGCCGCGGACGGTTGTCGTCATCGCCGCCGACGACCGGGCGACCGCGCTCGCGCTCGCCCGCTGGACGTGTGCAACTTCGCCGCCTCGCACCCTCCCGGTAGCGTGAGGGCCTCGCCTCGGCCCGAGCGGGAGCGCGGACACCGCCGGGCCCGGATCTCGCCTCGCATGAAGAACCGGCGGCGGCGACTTGACACACGACGAACCCTAAGAACACTACAGGAGTTCTTTTTATTTTTTAAAAACAAAATAATAAGAAGATATTCATCTAACTATAGTACTTGTATTATCCACCCTAACTATACTACTCAAATCATTATGTTTGCATTTATAAAAGTTACCGCTTTTACCCTTAATAAAAAAAAGAACCACGAGAATGCAATTAACGCCCGCCTTAATCCCCACATTTGCGGAGGAAACTGGAGGAAATTTTTTCCCCCGGCCCACCGACCATAGACACATCATTTTCCTCCCGTTTCCTCCAACCCGTTTCCTCCCCGTTTCCTCATGCCTTCGTTGTCGTCCGGATCGATCGCTTCTCGGTCGATGTGAGCCATCGAATTATTCCCCAATTATTGTAAAAAAATTTCTATATATATATATATTTCTATTCGTCCTCGCTAATACTTAATTGGCAAAATTTCTGGCCTTTTTTTCTTCCGCCCTGCCTTCAACCGTGCAAACTAAGTGTCGATTCCGGCCAGATTGGGCCGGAATTGACACGTCGATTGAGTCTGGGAGAGGGGAGGAGGATGATGAGGGTGGTGACGGCGGCGTGGGGCGGCGGAGCCCCTGGGTTTCTCGCTCGATCCCCATCTCGGCGTCGTTGCCTGGTGCGGCTGCGTACAACATCTAGCTACGTCCAATCGTACAGCAGCGAGTCGTCTTGGCAAGCCACGAGCCGTCGGGCCCAGGAAGAGAAGGAGCCGACGAGATCGGACATCCGATCGGGAGCTGGGCCACGTGGCGCCGATCCATACGGGGGCGCACCTGGGCACGCGTGAACCCAGGGCTCACCCAAGTTTTTTTCCGCAACGGTAACAGTTGCACACACGCCGCCCCGCTGGATCTTCGGCTTCGCCGCGGACGCTTCGCTTCTCGCCCGCAACTGCCGCCGCATCTCATGCACGAGGAGTGAACGCGGCACAGCTCACCGCGCCACCACGTCAGGAAGACCTTCCTCTTCTGCGCCTCGCCTCGCCGCGCCGCGCCGCCCCGCCCCGTGGGGACCACCGCGATATATATACTGACTGATCGATCGATCGGCCGAGAGGAGGACGGAGATCGTGCGTGAGAGCCCGCCGGCCAGCGATCGACGGAATGGACGTGACGTTCGCCATGCCGGGGGCCGGGAGTTCACCGTCGAGGTGTGGTACTTCGCGACGGTGCGGGAGATGAAGGAGGCGGTGCACACGCGCGAGGGCATCCCCGTGGCGTCGCAGCGGCTCTTCCTCGCCGAGCCCGGGCCCGGGCGGGAGGACGCGGAGGAGGACCGCCAGGAGCTCGACGACGCGCGCGACACGGCGCAATACGGCATCGTCCAGGGCTCCCGCGTCGTCCTCGTTCTCCCCGACGCCGCCACGCCTCCCCGCCCTTGCCCTCGCCCTCGCCCTCGCCCTCGCCCTCGCCCTCGCCCTCGCCCTCGCCCTCGCCCTCGCCGACCACCCCGTCTGCCGCCCCAGCCGCCGCCCGCGTCGTCGCCGTCTGGGTCTCGGCCCCGAGATCGTCGACGGGCCGTGCAGCGTCGACGTTCCCGCTTCCGACACCGTGGCCCGCCTCAAGGATCTCATCCAGGACCGCACCGACGGCGCGCTGCCCGCCGCGAGGACCGCGCTCTTCCTCGGCAAGTTTGAGATGGAGGACGGCAAGACGCTGGCGGACTACGACCCCCGGCCGACGGCGGCATTGACGTGAGCGCCGTCGTGCGCCCGCAGGCCCCCGCGGCGTCGGTTGGCGACGGCGGCAGCGGAAACGGCGCCGGGCCCGGGAACCAGCAGAGGATCGAGGTGAGTGTCAGGTTTGGCGAAACGGCGGTGGCGCTGGAGGTGGGCGCCATGGACGTGGTCCAGGACCTGCGCAAGGAGGTGGAGAGGCTGCGCCTTCCCGTGCGCGACGGCACCGGCGGTGGCGGCGGATACTGCTTCGTGTACAAGCAAAACGTTATGGATGAGGACCGTACCCTGCGGTGGCACGAGGTGAAGAACGGCGACACCATCGAGATCCGCACCGGCACCGGCGGCACCTGATCGCCCCCATCAGATCAGGGGTTTAACAAAGGGTTTATGCCTTTAGGGTTTGTTTGTTTCATCTCCAATCATGCATTGACATTTCAGAGCTTCATCGTTTTAGGGTGGCCTGTCCAACGGTGATCGAACAATGCTATGCTCTATACTAGGAATTTTCTTCTATCTATATAAATTCAATGCTTCAATAGATTTTTTAGGTTCATTAATCAAGGCTTGGCAGAAGAGAACTTGAGAAGTTCCCAACGATTTATTTAAGATCCAAATCATGAAATTGCATGTCAATTATTTATGAAGGGATATCAATTGCTAGAACCCTTGATAAAAGAGAGAAATGATGTCTATGAATCAATTTTTTACATGAAGGATATTTCTCAATCCGTCTTCTATATCTAGAAGTGGATATATATAGCCAAAAAAACGTTACAAGAGTTCTTAGACTCTAGAGGGTTTACACAAAACAAGGAAAAAAAAAAAGCTAAAAAACAAAGCAAGAAAACTAGAAGACCTTCAATCTTCTTCCCTCTTGCTCCAATCTTACAATAACCGGCTCAAACACCAATCCGTCACATCACACGTCAACTTAGAAATTTGATGTTGCCTACTCTCTTCATTCCTCCACAAAGGCCAAGATCGCCCTGGCAACATCAAGATGCTTGTCGCCCGAACCAACAAATTGGAGAAACCTTGGAAGTTGAGATTAACCTTGAGGTTGAGATTCTCACAACAGAGAACCATGGCCTGCACCACGCCGGCCCTGCCAGCTGTCGCCGCGAGGAAGACATGCCTGCGGGCCCACCCTAGCCGCCTAGCCGAGGACGCGCTGGCCAGCGCCGAGGCGAGGGGCGCCACCAAGCGCCGGATCCTTGTCACATTAGAATGTTTTCGAGGAAGATGGTTGTTTAATGCTGTGAAAATCATGTGACCTGACTAATTGGGTCTGCCCAAAGCACATGGTCATATCTTGTTCTGAATCATAAGGTTTAACAAGGGGTTTGTGGTGTTAGATCTGCAATCCTGCATTGGGATTTCAGAAATCGTTTTGTTTCTTTAATAGATTACTGATCACCTATGCCTTTTAGAAAGCCATAGAGAGTAACGTTTGGGGTCAACACCTAAAGAAGTTGCAAAAGTCAAGAAGTGAACTCAATAGGCAATTACATACAGATTGGATTTCCCCAACATCAGAAAGCCAACCTTTTTTTCTCTTGCTAGTCAACTCATTTTGGTGGAGATTGGTTTTTTTTTTTCGTGAGCGGTATTGTACCTAAAAGAACAAGGAAAATTACTCTTCAAACTATAATAATTTCCAAAAAAGTGATGTCCTTATGTATTTGTTGCAAGTACTACTCTGCTTGTTGTACATGATTTTCGAGACATTATAATTTTGTGTGCACACATTGTCTCTCTCTTTTTTTTTTTTTGGAAGAGTTAGATTAGATTGTTAATCTAGTCTCTCAGCTTGATTAAATTGTACAATGCACTGTAGATCCATGCTTAACTTTACTTGTTCTGATGATCAGTAGATGCCGCCTTGTTTGATTGCAAAAACAGTTCTTTGATGGATTGAATTTGTGTGTTTGGTCCTTATGTAGATTACTAGTGCAGGGCACGCGCCATTACACACGTGTAGAGGTGATACTTAAAATTTTAAATGACGAGAAAATGCTTGGAGTAACAATGAGGTAGAAAAGCTATGCAGAGCACATTCAGTTTCGTACATAGTATATACTAGTATGCAGAGCACATTCAGTTTCGTACATAGTATATACTAGTAGTTGCGGCACGCACCTGCGCCGAGTGGAAATTATTTGAGGGCCACCATTAGAGAGAAGATAAATTGAATTGTAATAGTTTCAATTTGTATTTAGTATTGACTTTAGCCTAGATAGGTAGTTGTTCGGATAGTTCATTGTTATAGCAAGAGTATAGAAGTGTACATAATTTACAAACATGGTATTAGTTCAGAACAAGAAGTTCATGGGTAGTAGACAAAAACAAAGTTTGGGCCATATCAGCTGCAAGAGATGTCTACGTAGGATTTAGGTTCATAGGTCTATGTATATTATACACAAGCAGAAGTTGTCGTCCTTGATATAATATGACGGATCAAGTCGTAGACGTGAAGGCAGATAGAAAGTGTACCGTGGCAGTCTGTGGAACATAAGGAAGAGCACAAAGTTAGGTAAGAAATAATTGAAATAATATGTAAACAAATACTTCTTCTGTTCCAATTGTAAGTCGCTTTTTTTTTGGTAAATCCATTTAGCTATGTATGTAGATACAATAATATGTCTAGATACATAGGAAAATGGATGAACCAAAAAAGTCAAAGTGACTTATAATTTGGAACAGAGGGAGTACATTACAGAAGTAGTTACGAATCCATCTTAGAACTGATCTTTCACCCTCTATGAGTTGGTAATAGAATCTAGCATTAATGTGTGAAGCATTGTAGGTAATCTTGGTGTAAAGTTCTGTCTATGAAGCAGCAGCTTTAGTTTATAGATATAGCACCCAATAGGTTATGGCAAATCTACTACGCAAATATTATGGCTGGTTCTGTTTTGCCATAAACATGTAAGTTATAACTATGTCAATAGAATTTAATTGCACACCAGGTAAACATTTTTGATTTATGGAGTATGAGAAGTGTAGCTCAAAGATATAGGGTGTAAAATTTTAAATATTAGCAGTAGATACAGTGATATTTAGAAACAGTCATAAAGTTTGGAGATAACTATTTCATTGTAGGTCATCATATAGGTCTAAAGTTAAGAAGTGTATTCATTGACACTTTACTTAAAATGAGTAGCCTGAGTGAATAGTGAGATACGCTGCTCACCTATTCCTTAGCCTTTGCTGTAGCAGATTTTGGGACCCTGTTTTTGCTTGATCCGTCACTTTTAAGCCTGAGTATTATTTATAGGAGGTCAATTTAGGATAACAGGACGGTTCGATATGTATCAAAGGTGGCATGAGTTTGAATGATGTGAATAATAGAGCAGTTTGTTTAACCTTTTAGACCTGTGGCCTGAGGTTGGACGGCCTGAAATGTGTTGGTCACTTAGAAGAGAAGGCTGGACTCAAAATCCTCATCACCTGGAATTTCACTACTTCCTTCAGTATCTTACTAAAAAAAAAAGGCTCGTACAAAAAGCAGTAGGCATGCGGTGTTGACTGAAGTTAAAAAGGAAAATCAAAAGGCTAGATCAGATTAGTTTCAAAGGAAATCTAGGCCTGCATAAATTTTGTAAAATCCATATTACTGTATTAGTCCTGTGGAAACTGATTGATATGTTGTCAAAAATTCTTAGCATATGCAATGAGACTACATGAACAAGGAGACAGTAGAATGGAGTGATTCCAAATTAGATAGGAAGCTACCTGCAAGACTATAGTGATAAAATTGAATCGATGGAAATGGTAGGGATAGACCTATATATAAATATGAAATATGCAATCAGGTTTGCTGTCATAGCTCACATACCACACCAAACAAAAGATTATTTCATCAGAAGAAGCTTCCTGCCATGAGTTCACAGTAAAATCGACGTAGGCACTTTTTTGCTTAACCACTCACATAAGTTCTGTCGTGTACTTGAATATTGCAACTAAGAAGGTATGATAACACTTTAGCATTGCGACACCTATGTTAAAAAGTATGATAGACTTCATATGACAGGACACAGCCATTTGACTGTAAATTACATAAGGGATTTCGTATTGCATTGCTAAAAGGTGCATATGTTGGTGGCTTTGAATAAAGTGGGAAGGCAAGCTATGTCAGGCACCAAGGAAAGTGATGATATCTATGGAGCATTTTAGAGGATTCTGACAACACACTCATGCATAGTGTAGGCTATGGAACTAAGTACTGGTATTCTGAAATTATACATATTTTTAAGCTGCTGCTGATTCGAGAATTTATAGTCTATGAAAGGAGAACAAATAAAAATCCCATTGTATAGACCAAGTAGCATCTATTTTGGTAAACATAGTTTTAACTGTAGATACAACATCTAAGGAGATTGGGAACAAAGCAGAGTACTCACCTAAGGAGGGTAGCAGCCAGATGAAATTTGCCAGGGTAGAAACACTGAGGAAAACCAAGCATCCGCGGCATTGCCAGAATAAAAAAACTGCAATGCTTATGAAAAGATGCTGATAAGTTCTTTGTTAAGCTCTGTTGCCCAAAGCAGTTGCTTTGGCTGAGGGAAACCAAGCATCAATAACATATTAAATCGAGAAATGTAAAATAATAATAAAAAACCAAAAATAAGTCACAGTGGGTTGATTGTGCAGAGGATACAAGCATAATATCAGGATGAAGGTAATATCCACAGTATGAACAGAACATTCATGTCTGAGATAATAAGTGCACGAAAAAGCATGCGACTATAGAAGAATTAGGAGCTAGTAGTCTCAGTGTACCTCGTTCTGAACTGTTGCTGGACCGTTGACTGTCTGTTTTTTTTTTTTTTTTGCTCTGATGTTTGCGTTCAGGACCTGTAGCAGTCTTCAAACAAAACGAACCATCTTTAGTGAAAAAAGGGGGCACTGCAAATAAGTGGAAGCATGTATAAAAATGAGAAACTGAAATCCCTAAAAATAAATGTCGGAGACGATGTTATAATACCTCTCATGAATCAAGGACATAAATCGAAGAAAAGATTCCCCCTTCGCGAATCCAATGTGTGCTTCAGGTAGGCAATACACAATGGTCAGAACATGCTGTACTGCATAAGACAAGCGAGAACATCTTACGGATAGTGCAATCTGGCCAACTTGACAACATTGATCTAAAGAAACGCGGAAGTCATCTTAGGATTGTAGTTTTCAGAAAAGAATAATTGTTTCCAACATCATTGGCATTGACATATGGTCAAGAAAAATGAAAAGTACGAATGCCATGAAAATATGGTGCGATATATCGGTAGCACCTCACAGGTATCTAAGCATGACCAGATTGGAATAAGTACATCATTAGCAATGGCATATGCTCAGACTAAAATAAATAAATCAGCACCATAGGCAGACACTTACAGGTACTGTAAAGATTACAACAGCAGTACAACGCACCGAGACATGGTTGGATTATCCTGGTAGAATGAAAACCTTCAACTTATGTGTAATCAAAGTAAATCCATAGACCTAGTAAGGAGCCATCATAAGATAAAGGTGTACAAAGGTTCTATCCATTCATAGCTGTACCGATATGTGTTTCCATTAAAACGAAACATACGGATCTATTCATATGGGCATCGGGCCATTAGCGCATAATAAATGGAGAGAAGGGATGCGGATTAAGGGAGCACACCTAGCTTTTCCTGTTGAATCCTTGAATCTGTACCACATATCAGAAGAGGGAAATAGAGCAGGGAGAGAGATGTTCTTGCCTCACGTGGGATATGGCGAAAATCGAACGGACTCCCGTAGAGGATCTCACTGTCGAGGGAGGGGGCTGGCCGCGCCCGCATTGCTGCGCCGCGGAGGCAGGGCGGACACCGTGAACATGACGCCACCCTGCATTCGTGGCCGGGCCCCTGGGGTTTCCATGGAGCAATTCCGTCTGCCGCTACGTCGGGGGAGACGATAAGGAAAGGGAGAGGGAAGGGGAGCCGCCGGCGCACCGGCTGCCGGCGCCTTCGCCGCGCCGCCGTCGTCGCTGTCACCGTCGCTGGGCACGTGAGGAGGCGGAGGCGCTGGTGCAGGCCGTGCCCACCGTGACGCCGCTGGACGAGGAGAGGGGAAACGGCCGGAGGTGGAGGCGCCGGGCGGAGCCGGTGGCCTGACGCCGCCCCATCAGGCGAGATGGAGGTGGGGGCCTGAGACGGCGCGGCATGGCGCGGCATCGGGAGTCCGGACGGAGAGAGCGAGAGAATGGGAGAAGCTTCGTGAGGGGAAGGGATGTTTTTTTTTTTTTTCTTTGTTTGGAGCAGAACCCGCGGCCGGCCCAATGGGGAGGTGCAACGTGGACCAACCACGGTAAAGGACTGTTGTACTGTAGATTGGTGGTGACGTGGACAGGCTAGGAATGTTTTCCTGTAGATCTGTGGTGACGTGGACAGGCTGGGAATGCAGGAGTCATCTTGTGCTATTAGCTATATAATCAGTATGAGTAACCGGTTACAGTGTTGAGACATCGAATAAATGAATATGTTTCTCAGATCACACACCCATATACATGAATATGTTTTTGTAAGATTCAGCTACGCCTGGCAACTATCCTGTCCTCTCTTTTTGCAGGTTCAGAAAACGGCATGAGCATGCAAGCAGCGGCTGGCATAAGCAGGCTGGCACAACGCGCCACTTGATGCACATCTCCCGGAACCGCAAACAATGCAGTTCCACTGCTTCAGCGCATCAAGACAACTCCTTGCAGGGTCCATCGATGGCGGGTCGAGGAATACACATTGTTGACAACATCAACAATCTCAGAATGGACATCCAAGCTCAGCTCCTCAGCTGCAGTTCAGTGCTTATGGGTGAAGCAGCAGCGGTTGCTCTAGATGCAGACATATTAAACAAGCTAAATGCAACATCATTCTTCACCGACAGCCAGATACTATCCTCATACCTCTCTGGGTAAAGTGGCATAGAGCCCCCGGTCTGGAGGATAAAGTCATTCACTCAACGTTTCTTCAACAATCTGGCTGGAGTTACTCATGGGATGATCAAGCTGGACAGAAACCAAAATGTCAAAGCTCACCTCTTAGCAAATAGAGCTTTTTAGAAGAGAGCCTGGTCTGCCAGGATATTTCAATGTAAATTGTTCCAATCAAAGCCATGCCTGCAGCTGCAACTTGTCATCTGCTCTGCACTTGGCTTCTACGACATGTACCATCCTATGCCAGCTCTGTGCTGCTAATTTAAGTTTTCAATGTTTCCAGTCAAAAAAAAAAAAAAAAAAAAAAACCCTACGCCGCCTTGCAATGGCACAAAAAATCCAATCCAACTAATTATTATTACCAGCGAGGTGCGTTGATAGCAATAGCCACCTAAGTGACAAAGAAAAGATGCACTGCAAACTGGTACTCCCTCCGTTCCACAATACTTTTGCAATTCTTTGATCATATAAATTGTGTTTTGTGTTCGCCTTATTCAAATTTTTTATGTAAATTATAAAACAAACAAAACGTCATTACAATATCTTTAGTGATGTAATAAGTCATAACAAAAGTGGTAATATTTATTAAAAAAAAGTTGAATAAGACAAGATGTCAAACACATTTTATACGAAGAAAAGAATTAATCGTAAAGTATTGTGGAACGGAGGGAGTACTGCCCAACCAAAGAGGAAGGAGCCACCCTGAGGTAGTAATGTAAATGTTGAACGTGAGTAAACTGAATCTAACTCATGTGATACCTACATGTAGAAACCACCAATGATTCAGTAGGTCATAAAAGAAAATCGTGGTACACTTATTCCATTGAAATATGAAATAATGGAGTATTAAGAAAATGAAGGCAGCATCTGTCTGCACTCATATAACTATTAGAAAAAAATAACACTAGTGGATTTAATTTTCTTTTTGAATCATGGAATATCCAGGGATTGTATTGTACTGTTTGCATTCATACAACTAAATTTTCAGTTATGAACATAATAGAGATGTATGAAAGGAACAATATAAAGCATGGAAGAGTGTCAAATAGTTATAGGAGGTACTGCTCATGGTTATTTTTTTTTTCCAGTTATGAACATAATAGAGCTATGAAAGGAACAATATATATATATATATATAAAAACAGTGCCAACTAACAGATCAATGCCTCAGCTACTATCTAACAGGTCGAAATAGATGGGAAAAAATAATCAACATTGCTCATGACCATTGCCTCAGATATCAACATAGCAGAAAGAAGTATAAAAGCCTCAGTTCCGCTGCAGCCTGTCCTCCATCTTGCATATTGAGGGAGTAACTGAATGAGAATTTACGTCAAGCAGGAAAGTACAAAGGAAACAATTGGCTCATCTGTAGTGATCTATATTATTTTTTAAAAAAAAGAAACTAAGAACGCACTGCCTAAATGTAAATGGTTTGTGTGAGAGAGCAAAGGTACCAAACAAATTAGAGACAAATCCATCTTTCCTCACAAGAATTGATATCGCTGAGTAACTCACTTCTACACCAGCATGCTGAAAGTTCAAAGTTCATAGAAGGTTTTAATAAATGTTAGTTTTTGAAATAAACTATTTTTTTCTCTGATATGCCTGATTTGTTCGATATCTGTGTACCGTATACCAAAACATGCTCTAAATTTGTAGCCTTGCAAAATGGAGTAACACGTTTTCAAATTATGCAGTGCTGTGTCAGAAACAAAATTGTGGACCATAGTACTATTCGTATATGTGCAGTAGTGCAGTACTGTGTCAAAATCGAAGTGGTGGCCCAATAGTACTATTACATATATACAGTGGTCAGCAAATATTGCAGCCGATTAACAGGCACTCCACATTGGAAGCCACAGGAGCTGGCAAACATTTCAATAGGATTTATCAGGAATCCACAGAAGCTGGCAAACATTTCTGCTGGGCTATGACATCCGGTGTCTAATATACCTAAATATTTTTTTGTCTGAATCTTACTATTTATCAGTTGAAACAGAACAAGGTTCCAAGAATTAAAGGTGTACCTTTCCTAGGGAAAGATCAGTTGAAACAGAGTAGTCACCAAAGATCTCTTGAAAGTTGCTCTTTGCAGCATCAACCACAACTAAATGAAAGAATACAGAACTAAAAAGATGGAGCTAACATCAACCATCCAGCTAAATGCATGCACACAGAACTCAGAAGATGGAACCCCGAAATCAAATGGGGCTGTTTGACGCGACCAGCACAAAACCAGAGCAACCACTATGACCAACTGAATGATGACCCTGCATCTTAGTCTAAAACAGAAACCATGTATCAAAAACACCATCAACCCAAAATTCAACTGCACCTTAATAAAAATCAAGAACCATCAAAACACAAGCAGAATAACAGAAGATTCACAATCACGAGTTAACAAACAATATATCAATAAACCATGGAGACAAATTATCACACGAAATTCAGGGTTCATTTATTTCATCGCACAGTTCCAACCAAACTGCTGGGCACAGCAGCAGAAATGTTCACAAACACGACCAGACTAACATAGGACTCACATTTCTTAAAGAAAGAACATAGGGACTCGGCAACGACTCGATAAGGACACCACCACGACATGTAGATAATCTCCATCGGAAGGACAGAGGAAGGCACCAGACTTGTGAACCCTGGAAGGACAGCTGCTCATGGCCCAGGACTTACTGGCCACCGCGGAGACGGAGGACCAGGTGGAGGGTGGACTCCTTCTGGATGTTGTAGTCTGCCAGGGTGCGGCCATCCTCCAGCTGCTTGCCGGCAAAGATCAGACGCTGCTGGTCCGGGGGGATGCCCTCCTTGTCCTGGATCTTCGCCTTCACATTGTCAATGGTGTCAGAGGACTCCACCTCCAGGGTGATGGTCTTGCCGGTGAGGGTCTTGACAAAGATCTGCATACCACCACGAAGGCGGAGCACCAGGTGAAGGGTGGATTCCTTCTGGATGTTGTAGTCGGCGAGGGTGCGGCCATCCTCAAGCTGCTTGCCGGCGAAGATGAGACGCTGCTGGTCCGGGGGAATGCCCTCCTTGTCCTGAATCTTGGCCTTCACGTTGTCGATGGTGTCAGAGGACTCAACCTCCAGGGTGATGGTCTTGCCGGTGAGGGTCTTGACGAAGATCTGCATGCCACCACGAAGGCGGAGCACCAGGTGAAGGGTGGACTCCTTCTGGATGTTGTAGTCGGCAAGGGTGCGGCCATCCTCAAGCTGCTTGCCAGCGAAGATGAGACGCTGCTGGTCCGGGGGGATGCCCTCCTTGTCCTGGATCTTGGCCTTCACGTTATCGATGGTGTCCGAGGACTCCACCTCCAAGGTGATGGTCTTGCCAGTGAGGGTCTTGACAAAGATCTGCATGCCACCCCTGAGCCTGAGCACAAGGTGGAGAGTCGACTCCTTCTGGATGTTGTAATCAGCGAGGGTGCGGCCATCCTCGAGCTGCTTGCCGGCGAAGATGAGGCGCTGCTGGTCCGGGGGGATTCCCTCCTTGTCCTGGATCTTGGCCTTCACGTTGTCGATGGTGTCCGAGGACTCCACCTCCAAGGTGATGGTCTTGCCGGTGAGGGTCTTGACGAAGATCTGCATGCCTCCCTAAGCCTGAGCACCAGGTGGAGGGTGGACTCCTTCTGGATGTTGTAGTCAGCTAGGGTACGGCCATCCTCGAGCTGCTTGCCAGCAAAGATCAACCTCTGCTGGTCCGGAGGAATGCCTTCCTTGTCCTGGATCTTAGCCTTGACATTGTCAATAGTGTCTGAGGACTCAACCTCAAGGGTGATGGTCTTGCCGGTGAGGGTCTTAACGAAGATCTGCATCTGCAAACATGGAAGAACAGAAGAAGAGTAAGCAACCGTAGACTGATTAATTGTTGGAACAGAAAAGAATTGAAACATGAAACGTAGTTATAAGATCAGGTTTTCAGCATCCTAATTTGAGGGATAGGCAACTAACTATGAAGCAGATCAAGTACCAGAACTATAAGAGAACCAATACAAAAAATACAACACATGATATATGATCCAGAATAGAAAGATTCAGCAGAACATGCAGCGAGTAGTTCAATTACATGGGTTCAGTGACTAATCAATTGTGCCATGGTATGTCCTTCATATGTGATTTAAGGATCCGTTAATTAATTAATCAACATCAGGCATGAGCATTAGGCACATACAGCATTAAGCATATGAAGATACTAACAACTAGCTATAGAATTTCACATTAGAGAACAACACAAATCATACATGGATCAGTCAAATTTGCATTTGTTAAGGAATTAAGCAATTGTGCCGTGGTATGTACAGATTCAACAATCAACTAATTAATTCAGCAGTGATCTATGATTATTATCAAGCATCAGCAGGTAATGAACATACCAATATATTATTCTACTAAAATGAACAAACAGCAATCTAAGTAGCGTCCTTTTTTAGAGATTAGTGGAACAAACAATCTAAACCAAATCACATATAATTGCAACATGAGTAGAAGACCAAATAATTAGACGAAAGTCTCCAGACCACATGAAACAAGATTCCACAATCGACTCGTAAGTTCCCCAGCCATCTATGATTATCATCAGGCACATGAGCAGTATGCGCATCTGGCATATAAGCAGAAGCTACAGATCTAAAAAAATCAAAATCAAATCACATATCGTGACGAAATCTGGCAATCAAACGCAAGTCCGGCCTGCGACGGTATCACGAGCATCAGGCATCAGCCCAGCCCAACCCTAGTGTAGCAAACGAACCGATCGATCCAACCATCATCATATCTACTCAATAAGCTCGACGCGCAGAAATCACGCGAGCATGGTCACACCAAATAATTACATCACAGCCCGCCCTCAGATCAACACCTGGACCCGCAAATCAGACAGATCGAAGGACGCGAGCAGGCAAATCGCCTCAAACGACCTAATCATCAAACCCTAAGCCTAACACGAACGGGAAAGCATAACCTAATCAAACGCTACGACGAACACGAAATTAACAGGAAAAGGAAGGCATACGAGAGGTGGGGATCGAGAACTCGCAGTACCTTGAGAGGATCGGGAGGGGCTGCTCCTTCGCTTCGATGAATTGCTCTGGCGATTGGAAGATGGGATTGGGGATTTCGATGGATGAGGCAGGGAGGGGGTGAGGCCAATTTATACACGGGGGAGGAGGGAGAAAGAGTCCCGTTAGGCTACGGCACCGAGCGGTGGTGGGGACCAGCGGCGAGAGGCGGTTGCGTCGATGTCTCTCGTGGAGTCCGTCCCCACCACGCAATTGCGCGGAAAAAGCCGAAGCCGCCGCCGCGGAGATATCGAGGAGGGTGACGCCGTTTGCTACCCGGGGTAGGTAGCCGTTAAGGATTGGAAAAAAAAAATATAAAGTTAACACCGTTACTATTACCATTTGCTTCAATCATGGAATTCATTTTCTGCTTCAATCATGGAATTCATTTTCTCTACGGAACACCGTGTCCACGTATCACCAACTTTCATGAATAAATAATACCTCTACATAGTGCTATCTAGATTAATAATAATATCGTTACATATGTGCAATCTCGATGGAACCCAAGAAAGAACGTTAACTTTTTATGTAAAATGATTAAACATAACATGTAATTTTTAAGTACTTACACAAGGGTACAATAAATTTGGCACTTAGTAGAAAAAGGTCGTCAACATCGCATCCAAGATTAAGTTACCTTGAAAATCATATAAGCTTCAGTGTTAATCATCTAAAATATAGACATGAAAATATTATTTCATTAACACTTCTTTTCTAACAATTCGATGTGTAAGTCTTTGAAATATAATAATACTGATTTTGGATGGGCTAAAAAACCTAATTTAGGTGTTGAGTATTATTTCTTTGGCTCTCTAGCTAGCCATCAGAGCAACTCCAAAAGCCTATTTATATCATTTTGTATTGATAGGAGATTTCTAAATATATATCCATCCCCTATTCTTGGTTTCTTGCTAAACAAAGATGGAGAATAGTGATGACTCTTCAAAGTGCACACAATATATAGATGTCATTAGAATATAAAGTTATAGATAACATTCTTTATTTAAAATGGTTTTCCAAACAAGGATTTAGAGAGTAAATCTAAGGAAAAAAACTCTTATAGGGATACTATTAGCCTATTAGTTGGTCAAAAAAGACAGTTAATTTAAGCTATGTGGTTGCAGCTTGCTAGTGTGGAAGTGGTGCTCATAAAAAATTAGAAATATTGCGCTTAGCTCATATTCATTAGTGGTCGTGATGCTACAACAGTATTTTAATGAAAAAAACAGAGCCTCTAATTAGAGGTAGCAATCCAAAAGATCGACCTCGAGAAGAAATAATAATTGAGCAGGTCGGCCGTGCCGTGCGCTTGACGGCCACGTCCGTTTGGACTGGACGGCGTGACTTTTGCACGGCGAGTAACGGAGGGAATCTCACAAGCCCATCGTCCACTGTGCTCTCGTGGGCCTCCCTCCCATCTTTGCGGTTTCTTGTAGATGTTGCTTTGGTCCACTCTATTTTTCTTTTCATTATTTGTACTTAAAAATTTTGTTTTTTATTTTCATTTATTTCTGATGAAAGGCATATGATTGGACCGAACGTTCTTGTTCGTGTCCGGGCCATTTCTCAGCGACAGTAATAATAAAGAAATGGTCGTCGCTTTCATTCTCCTCATATACTATATACTACTCCATTTATGTCGAAAACAATACGATTCTAACATAATAAAAAAGATCATTAAGTGGAATGTACTTATATTTTATTGTATATTCATTTTCTATATTTATGCATTTTCTTATAAGTTTGATTGGATTTTAGCACAACTGGAATTGAGTGTCTGAGTGTACCGTGTAATCTCAACAAAAAAAAAATTATATTTCTAGCACAGATGGTATGCAAAGCAGGCAAGCGCGCATTTCTTAATCGCAAAGAGAGACAGAGAGATGCTCTGGTTTTGCAAAAGCGGTTTCCTTCTTAGGCCAAGGCCAACGCTGGCTAACGAGACTGTTAGCCTCAACAAAATCCACAGTACACGCAAGCAAAGCAGCACGGAAGCCGGTAAACTCCCATAGCAGGCATACAGCTATTTAAAACAACTTTTACACGGTCCCCATGAATGGCTTCCGAGATGATGGCGACTTTGTCTGCCACAGGATAGCAGCCTCTAGCTCTACAACGCTAGATCGAATAGGGGCTTCACCCCTTTTGTCCGACAGCACCCGCCTCCTCTGCGGGGAGAGACTACCAAAGACCTGCGAGGCCAACAACTTTTCACTTTTGGCTATCCGGCGTACAAGGCAGCGACAAGGCTACCACCGGGCGTGGAGCGTTGGGCATGGCCTTATCCGCCCGCCCTGGTTTGTTTTCTTCTCCTCCTTCCTTCGCAGCCACAGACGTAATAAGCAAAGCAAAGATTTTTTTTTTTGAAACTAAGCAAAGAATCTTTAATCATGCAGCAACAGCAGACAGCAGCATCTCCCTCTCTCGTCATTTCCCTCTTGGAAAGGAAAAATTAAAGAAAACTTGGCAGGCATTGCTTTTGCTTGGTCCGGCAGACTTGCGCGGACGTAGGATTCTGGTTAAAACAAAGGTCACGAATGATGGAAGGATCCAAGTCTCCAAGACCTCCAAAGAGAAAGCATAGGTGACACTTCATCCCTTCTTATAACCTATAATTTTCGTAGAAACCGTTCCCTCCGTCACAAGACTCATTTTACTGTTCTTGGAACGGTAGCGCTTCCACGCCGTCCGATCCCGGCCCTCTAAATCACACCCGTCCAGGTCGCGAACTTTGCTACCTCGCGAAACTTCTCACCGCACGCCCCCACCCCTCGAAGGGGCAAGCAATTGAAAGTAATGTTGACAATGATCCTGTCAACACAAAAGACTCACATGGACCATAATAGTGATGACTTGGCTCCTTCTCCGAATGCTGGTGAGTCATATTATTGATGATTTCATTTCAAAGAACACTAAAAGAATGATGCTATTCAAGTAAAGATTGTCCAACATACATACCATTCTTAACATATCTTATTGCAATGTATTACATTAGTATATCGTACATATTATTTTACTTATATTTTTCTAGACTAGTAGGCCTCATTTTTTTAGTTTCATACAATGCCTTCCATGAGACAACCTTGAAACAGCGTATGGATCACACACTCTGCAGCTCTTTCGACACTGTTGGCGCATCCTTCGGAACTACTACCGGGGGATTCTTGTAGGACCTGGTGTGGATCCACTTGGGCGCAGAACCATTTCGCCTTGGATCACCGGGCAGCTCTTGTGGAGGCTCGGCCAGTGCGGCGCTCCATTGGCATGGAGGCTGAAGAAGAGCACGGCGTCACCTTTCACCGGTTTCACTGCATCCAAATGGAACAAGCAAATCTATCAGTTTCGATCTGGTTCTCAGAGGTGTGGAGCCTGATGCTTCTATTCTTGAAGACAGACATGGTGTGTGCTAGAATTTTACAGTACGTGTGCATGAGATTACCGCCAATCCTTTGTGTGCGCTTTTCGGAGAAAGTATCATCCTTGAGTTGGGACTGCCATCCCTTCGTGATGGCAGTGCGTCAGTATATATACAACATTCATCGGTTGATAAATAGTGGACATACACCGCAAGAACATGGAAATGGAATCTGTTAATTTTGGGCCTTGGGAACACAGTCTCGCCTCCCTTGTCGGACGGTCGACAAGGTACATGATCACGGTGGCATACCGGGGGCTTTCCGGGCTCGCGGGCTCAACCTGTAGTAGTCCAAGTTAGGGTTTATGATTTCGGCGACATATCGTTGAAATTTTTGTGTTGAGGTCCAAATTCATTTTGCATCAGTCAAAAAATCGGTTCAAATCATCTTCTTCCACTCCAAAATTACACTAAACCACACTAAAATGATCCTCCATATTCAACGACACTAACATATGCAACTCGCCCACCGTTAGCACGCTATATATTATTGTGGGCTCTACTTCAGTGATATATTGTGTTATTTTGTTGTTGTTATATCTTTTTATGGATGATGGATTAGAAAGTTATAATGATACCAACTTTTTAAAAACTCAATTGTAATAATTTATTTACATTTGACCTGATATTTGTGTTACTCCATGTGCCGGCCCATGAACGGGGACAGACTTTTTTTCATACCAGTATCCTAAACCCTGGTCCATGTGCTGGTCGTACTTCTGTCCATGCTCGTAGCGCTGTACCTGCAAGCCCTCAGCATTCTCTGTTGAAATCAAATCACTCTTTGGTTATTAATAATAACATACGTATGTCAAAAGGCCTCACCAGACTGAATATAGTAAATATATATATAACATCCTAATTAATATAACTGAGTAGGTAAGTATGCATTGCAGGCTAGTAATTTCACCTTGAGGAAGAAATGTCCATGTCGCAATCCTCTCTTCGATCCTACTCACCACCGGGTCCTTGACAAGACAAGAAGATAAAACATGTTATAGTGTCATGGGGCATCGATCAGCTGCCGTCAATGGACCAGAGATACTGATCGATCCCTGCAGCCGGAGCTTCTTGAGGAGGGTACCTGGCGCTTCTTGAGGAACACGCCGGAGCTGGTGCGCCCCTGGCTGTAGCCGGACTGGTTGTGCGCCACCATGGTCTCCTTCTTCGCCTGTTCTGTTCAATTCGACCATCACAGTAATCACAGGCAGTAGTTTACTACTTACTTGGTCACTCACCTGAGTCACGAGGTGGTCGCACTCGTCGTCGGAGAGGAACCCCTTGTACACGAAGATCCTGCATATACGCGAAGCACGACGATCGAGCACGAAACAAAAACATCAGCTCGTCAGCTACTAATACATTACGTGCTCGATAGATGTCGGCATGTCTCTGTTTATATACCTTGGCTGCCACGAGAGGACCTTGACACGAGAGGGATTCAAAGGAGGCGCCGGTGCGACGACGACGGCGGCAAGGAGCCTCACCGGCACAACGACGGTGGCGGCCAGAAGAAGGAGCGCCAGCAGGACGAGCAGCACGACACAGAGGCCTCATGGCGATCGCCGCCGATCGATCAGACGCAGTGTGTCTTCTTGGGCCTGGAGGTAAACACACAAAAGTACATACATGTATTAAAGTTTAGAATTATCATCAGAATACAGCTTTTAGCTCGTGCTATTAGTCCAAAAGTACATGGGGGCAGCAACCCGTAGAACGATGAAGCAGCCTTGCACTCTTGCTGGCCGCTGGTGTTTAGGCCAAGGTGCCTGGCGATGCATGCCTGCGCAGCGACCAACGCAATGGACAAAAATGGAGGGTTTTCGCGAGCCAAAACACCCGAGCGACAGATAGATAGACAAACGCACTTCTTTTTTTAAAAAAATATAAATATAAGTAGACAGACTCAATTATATATTTGATGAATATTTTTTAGCAACATTTGAGATTATTATTACTTTCCCTATTTATATTGGGCTTAGTGTAGGCCTAAGAAAACACAAGACAAGACCGGCCCCGTCCTCTCTTCCGGCAATGTTAGGCGCCGACCACCCCTTTGGTGGGCCGCCCAAGGGCTTTGCCGGGAGCGAGGGCGAGGGCGACGCCGGCGAAGCTTCCCCCAGTTAGGGTCGGTGAGCTCCCCTCCCCCTCTAACACCAACCCCCCCAGGGCTATAGAAAGAGCCCGGCCGGCTCGGCCGCGCCACCGTCCACACGGCGGCGGGGGCAGTTCGGCCGCGATGGTGAGCGAGGCGGTGGGGCGCTGAAGCCGGGCCGGGACAGGACAGGACCCATTCGGGTGGGTATGGGTAGGCGGCGGGGGAGCGGGGAGGTCGTCGTCCATGGCGGCGGTGTTCGAAGTTCGGAGCGGCGGCGACAATGGCGGCTAGGGTTTCGGCGAGGGAGAAGAAGAAATGGGGAAGGGGGTAGGCGAGTCCGTCGAGGGAGGAAGACGAAGGAGGCGCAGGGGCAGCCTTTGGGTGGGCCGGCCCACCTAAAGTTGGTCGGCGCCAACCCCCCTCTTCCGTTTGTGGATCGATTGACTAATCGGCCCGGTCAAGTGTTGTCTCACGTGGAGGTAAAGTAACAAGCATGGAATGGCCCGAGATTTTTTTTTTTTTTTTTGGCGAGCGGGATGGGCCGAGGATTGGTTCCGAAAAGACGAGGCCAACAATGGTAGTATCTTTGGTTCCTACGTGTCGATTTTTCTAGGGAGATATGATGAGTAATCTGTTGTTGCGGTGATGGTGGCGTGGACCCGCCCGGTGTCATCACGTCAATGTACTCACGCCGATGGCTAGGATTGCGCTGATGCCGCGACGCGGGCGGGACCGGCGGCCATTCATCGGACGCCTTTGGCTGTGACCGAAGCCGCCGTGCCGAGGGTTCGCCGCTGATCTCCACCACCGGCGCCTCGGGTGGTGTCCGAGAACCTGCCGTGCTTGTTGCTATTCCAACCCGGCGGTGTGGCGCAAGGTGGGGAGCAAGTGATGAACGGAGGCGGCGGAGTAGGCAAAGGCAAAGGGGATGAGCGTCGCCCGCGAAGCTTAGTGACAGTTGGGCAGATGACAATTCAGGTTGAAGACCGACCAATTCCGAATTGGACGGACCCGATCACGTGATGACTTCGATCCAACGGGCCACAGGGTTATCGGGCGGCGTGACCCGATCCGTTAGCCCACTTTTAATGCAGAAATCGGAGAAGAAGATAAGATTGCCGGTCAATCATTTTCGGTGGCATGTTGTTGACGACAGAGTGGACTGAAGACTTTGAGTGGGCCTCAAGTTTGCAGATATAATTTGTGGGACGCCGTTCATGCCCTTTTTTAGTTCCTTTGCGTGATATTATTTTTAATATTTACGCGATGTTCGGGATGACGTTGGTGTTCTCCGTGTTTGTCTCATTTTCTTTAGACCAAAAGCTGTGCCATACATCCCAGGCCATGTCCACGGCTGCACACAGAGTCACGGCTCTGCTCGATGAGTGTATGTATCGTCGCGCTCTCCGGTAAGGGCCGAACGGGTGTGCTGCTGGCCCCGATGTGTTGCAGTAACCTCAGCGAACAACTTCGCCGCAACTATGTCCACATGCCCCTGCAATGAAATTTGTATTTTATCAGCAGCCTCGCAATTGCCCAGATGGCAACTGATTTTTTCTCCAATTTGTATACTGCTGACCCAAATGTGGAGCCGGATGATCTCATTGATCTTATTAACACTAGTACCGATTTGATTTTTCGGCGGGGCGGATCTTTTTTTCGGGCGGGCGCAATTTGAACCCGCCACGAAATGATCTCCGCCCTCGCCACCGGGCGGGGGCCGCACTCTCACGTAACGCCCGCCACGCTTTAATATACGAGGAAGCAACGGGCGAAAACATGTTGCCGTGTCCCGAGGAGAGAGTAGGGAGCGAGACACCCATCTACACTCAAGGCCTCCAATGGACAACACCTCAAGCGCCGGGGAGCGAAAGGACTGGACCTAGCAAATGCCCTCCACCACCGGGAAGAAGCCGACATTCGATGAAGAGGGAGGTCGAGCCGACAAGTACCCTAAACCCAAGAGGCCCCCAGTAATAGATGTTCGATCCGAAAGGTATGCCCCGCTGAAACAACGAGTTGTACTATGTTATTAGCTACTTCTTTTTTCGCAACCGTAGCTAACATTTGTACCACCGCTTTTGTGCCAAAATCCCCACCTTATGTCGGGTTTGTCTCGGACGAATGCCCCGGCTCGTTCGAAGTTTGGGAAGTTCATGATCCCAAAGGCCCAGCTCATCGATGCCGAGGGACGGGAGACTCGGAAGTTCCATGCATGGTACATAGAGTGCGCAAAGCGTGGATTGCATTCCTTTAGTGTCCTTCTTCCTAAGGAGTGCTTCCACTACCACACCGATCTCCAGTTCTTGGTTACATTCGACGACATGTCGAGACTACTTCGTCGACAGGACATTGACGTTGCCCAAGTCACCTTGTTTACGATGTAAGCGCAATTTTACTTGCACATGTCCCTTGCATCCGTATATAAATTCTTTGTTTCAAAGGTACCTATGCCACGACCACATGTCCTTGTAGGTTGAGCGCCGATGCAGGCCACAAGTTAAATAATGGTATTCTTTACCTCTCTCCATGGCACATCCGTGAGAGGCGAGTCATCGGTTATAAGCTAAGAGCGGACCATCCCGACCGTGAACTTGACGGACGAGGAAAGACGTAAGATTTGGGATAAGAACGAAAAAGCTAACAAGTTGGAAGTAGCGGAGTACGTCATATCGGCGATGAAAAGGTCAAGGAAAATGGATATTGATGTATTCGGCGCCTTACCAATACGGAATGGGGCTCGTTGGACATTGGATCTGTTTCATGATCTTTCCTCGGGGACGGGAGGGCCGTTGTTTTGACTCACTACGAGGCACAAACCCAAGACGACTACCCGACAATTCAAAAAAAATCTTGAGATTGTAAGTGATCGATGAACTCCTTATTCAATTACTAGAGTCGAATATCATATATCGTTGACAATATAGTGCATTTCGCACAGCGCTTACAGGCGTGCGTATTTTGAAGGATCGAAGCTGGCTGGGATCGACGATCCCGAAGTGTAAGGGGCGCAATGGAGATACACTCAAAATCAAGCGAGATTTCCCTGACGTAAATGAAACATAGTTTTTCTTAGTACGACTACCTAGCTATAGCTTCGATATTACTAATAAAGTTTATTGTGTGCAGTGCCTCAAACAACCGCACGGATCAAACTTGTGTGGATTCTTCGCCCGTGAGTTCCTCGTGGCCCGCAAAAAGGTACAAATCCAGACTACCGGGCAACTCAAGGACTCAAAGAACAAGTGGAAAGGGGTACTACAAAGGGCAACCGACGAGATGCGGTTCAGCGCACGAGAGCGAGACATCCGCAAGTTCGTTCTAGACATGGTAGTTCACGAAAAGCCACCGTACTTCAACGTGGACAAAGTGAGTCGGGTCAAGTTTCCAAAGTATGCGCGCGCTAAGGAGATGGGAAGAGCTAGGGCTTAAGGACTATCTTCATCCCGGCCAACATATAGCTCGCAATTTTTGTATAGATGTTGTAATTAACTAGTACTTATTGGATATGAACAAATGGATCGATCGATCGGTGAAACTTGTATATATGAATCGATGTATATATATGTATATGATATACACTACAAGGAATGGTGCTTTACATGACGGTTCATTTGGTCACAGACACTCAAAAATACGTCACAGTTAACATACCATGACAGTCAAGAAATCCGTCATGTATCTCACGTCATAATTTTGCTATACTGCAATTGAGCGTCATAGATTGGAATTTGTGTCCGTCATGATTTAGTTGTCTCTGCTCTATAACCAGCCCATATCCAAGCCCATATCCAAACCATTGTGACGAAAAAGAACATCACAAATTGGTGTCACATCTCAACATTAACAATACAATCAATATTAACTGTCACACATTAAGACACTCATGAAACACATAAACTGGAGCAAAGCTCACAATTGACAAAACATTGCTCATCATTTTCATTGAAACCATCAACAATTGTAGTTGTACAATTTTTCAATACTAAGGCAATAGCCATGCTACACACAAGTACCTAGAAAACTAAGATGTTGGCCTGAACAGCACACAACTCATATGATTCGCTGTTGCCAAAAATAGCCACCATGAGCACCTTGATCCTCTTGCCGCAATTCAGACATAGCCTCATCAATCGCCTGCAAAGAAAACACAATTAATCTTTATGGTAAGGACAAACAGAATGCATAGTCTTGCATTAGAAAACATAGCTGAAATTAGCAGATCAGTTTGTTAACAGAATAGAAGTACATTCAGCAGTACTGTAACTACATTCAGCAGTACTGTAATTACATTCAGACATAGCCTCGTCGATGTAATTGGAGAGCACAAGCAAAACCAACAGATTACATGTCCACACGGCAGACCCAAAAAACGTCAAACTGATTACATGCCCAGCATTAGGCACACATCAACGTCAGGTAGCATCGTTGGTCACAGATATCGTCAAATGCGTCAAATGCCTGAAAAGAATAATTGATCAGGAATAAAACTCACCCGTGCAAATACTGTGTAGTTCTTTCAGTCCTCACCATCATTGATTTATGCAACTCAAATAATTGATTCCTCTACACCGAAATCACACAGCACACAAAGATTATCCAGTACGACGTTAGAGCACAAAGCAATACGACATTAGACATACAGTAAGTCTCTAAATCTCTATTTATTAATCGATTGTGAGTGACTTGACAAAAGGACATGACTGAATCATCAATTCTTTAATACTCCAATACCCTCCAAGATTATAGTTCTGCCATACCTACACCGGAGCTCCGAGCTCGCCGTACCCGTACCTGTGCCAAATCTGAGTGCCGAGGGAGGAATGGAGGAAGGGAGCCACTGGATTTGGCCACCAGCGCGCTCATAGCCACGCGCCGCCGAGGGAGAGGGAGAGAGTTCGCCGTACCTCCGCCGGCCCCTGAGCTGGCCGCCGCAGATCTGGATCCCAGGCTGAGAAGGAGGGGAGGGGGGGGGCGCTGGAGAGACGGGAAGGAACACCAAGAGGCGGTAACCAGTGGGGAGTGCGCCGTAGGCGGCGGCAGCGGCGTGTGAGGAGGAGCAGGGAGGGGCGGCGGCGTGTGGGGAGGAGCAGGGAGGGCGGCGGCGTGTGGGGGAGGACCGAGAAAGAGAGAAGGGACGCGGAGGTGAGCAGGCACTGAGGGCTCGTGCGGACGGGTCATAGGGAGAAGTATGGGCTCGTCCTCTCTCTAAGTTTTTATTTCTTTTTCTTTTCTTTTCTTTTTTTTTTATATAATTACATTATATAATTAAGTCTGTGTTCTTTTCGTCCTTTTTAATTTATTCTGGTGTGCAATTATATTACAATAATTCTTATTGATTTTATTTTTTCTTTTTTAATTTATTCTGTTATGCAATTATATTACAATAATTCTTATTGATTTCATTGATGCATAATAATTAAGGTTAATGACTATCTAACATTTGACACTATTTAATCATACATCATAGTTTTTTTATAAAAAAATATTTTCTTGCTAGGAGATACTTTGGAGATCTTGCACCTTGTACACACCTAATATGATCATTGGAATAAACCGTCACGAGATAGCACAATTCTATGATGATTTCTAAAAACGTCATCAAAAAACGTCATGTAAAGCACCATTTCTTGTAGTGATATATTTGAGTATCTGTCTTTCTTATATATATATGTGTGTATGGATTGATAGATGTATATATATATATATATATATATATATATATATATATATATATATATATATATATATATATATATATATATATATATATATATATATATACATGACTGCGCTATTTGGTTGTTGTATGCTCTAAATAGTATTTAGAGCACCCGGGCGGTCAACGACTAGCTCCGGCGGCGTCCCCCGTGGCGAAAAAGTCCTCCCGCAACCGTAAAAGTTCTCCTCCCCGCAATCGTAAAAAAGTCCACACGCTACCGTAAAAGTTTTGCAAAGAACCGTAAATGTCTTCCCGCAAGAACTATAAATCTTACTACCAACTTGCTAGCACGGTGTCCCCACAACAGTAATATTCCCTCCCACAACCATAAGTCTTACTACGGACGTGTTAGAACTTTCCCAAGAATGTAAAGTTTCATCCCGCGAACCGTAAGTATTACTACGACTTTGTCCTTGCGGCCCGTGAAATGATCTATCCCCAAGAGTAAGTATTACTACCAGAGAGATAACTAGCTTCATCATCAGGGGAGTAAGTATTACTACCGCTTCATCATCAGGGAGTAAGTATTACTACCGCTACGAAAAGCAACCCCACAAATCACGTTCACGTGCCTAACAACGTTCCAACCGTAAGTCTTTCTCCCAACCGTTAAATAGGCAAAACGTAGCTTACTCCTAATCTCTTCCTGCAACCGCAAAACTCGTGTATTTGATAGTAATTTGTTTGACTTTTGCAAACCGTAATAACAGAAAAGGTAACCGCTATAATTTAGGAAGTTAATTAACCATAAATTGACATGATTGGTCTGACTCTTTGGACGTTTCTGAATTCTCTCTATTTATCCGTTCAAATTTTTTTATCTCTATTAAATTAGTAGTAAGATATACAACTCTTTCTGCTTTTCTCTTTATTTTTGGTAGTATTTTTTTACTTTCTTAACAAGAAAAATTTCTCAACAAATAAAACAGCTTTCTGAACTGTAGCAGTAAAATTAAACAAATTCTTCGGACATCCAGTAATCAAATCAATCATATTCACATACATCATGAACACATACATTACAAACGCAGATTACAGATACATGTGAAACTCGTGCAACAAGCTGATACAAAACTAGATACTAAAGAAGATGGAGATGCAAGCTATCTGTTTCAGAGAGAGAGAAACTAGTACTCTACTATCTGGTTGAGAGAGCGAGAAACTAGCTACTCTGCTATCTGTTTGAGAGAGAGACATAGGAGATCCTTCGATCTAAAATTGCAATGAGGCCATGTTTGCCTCTGGAAGGCAATACGCCGGGCGCCGACGTGGAAGTGGCCGACATTCACACGCACAGCAATGCAGGATACCATCTTGCTGCTCCCGTGGAGATGGGGATTTCGTGCGCACCACAGTTCAAGTCAGCAAGTCCCCATGTCGAGCACTGCCGTCGAGCACTGCCGACAAGGTCACGTCCGTGTCTCCAATGCTGCATCGTGGCCAAAGTAGCTGCCTCCATCTGCGCAAGCCAAAGGTTTCAATCCCCAAGTCAACGAATGAAACAAAACAATCTGAAGGAAACAGCGCAGGCGTCGGCATCTGGGAGGTGAAGGTCGTCGCCGGGATCTAGGGGCACCTAGGACACCAACCATCCCAATGCACCCATGATCGGATTGGTTACACAGCCTCATACGTACGTACACGTAAGTTACCCCAGACACCAGGAGATCGAAGAACCTCCATGAAACCCAAACCCTACAGAAACACAACTTTCGCATCAAAACTCACCAGCTTTTCCTGAAAAAAAAAAACCAAGAAGAGCCGATAAGATACACACGTGAAAGCACACTGACAACACCCATCAGTCACAGACGCACGTACGCCGTCAAGTAGCAGCAGGAGCAGTCGGCAGCCTTGTCCTGCTGGTTCTCGCCAGCCTCGTCGATGGCCATGGCGTCCGGTTCCCACTCTGCTGATGCTGAAGAAAAGCATATATTCTTTGAGGAAGTATATAGCCTTGTCCTGCCGGTTCCCATGAAGTATATAAACGCAAATTGCAAGTTAATGCTGGCGAAATTTAGGCACGGGGTTTGGTTATCCAACTCGTAGTAATACTTACTCTTTGAGGATGAAGTATTTAATGTTGTGGAAAGCGGTGCACCTCCATGCTGACTCAGCTATAGTTATAGTACGCTGACTCTAGTAGTAATATTTACTCTAGCTGACTCCGGTAGTAATAGTATGCTGACTCCAGTAGTAATAGTTACTCTAGCCGGTGTGTTTGACTGAGTTGGTAGTAGGAGTTACTTTTGCATGAGTCATTTACGGTTGCGGGATGCACGCACCGCATGAAAGGCACACCAGTAGTAATACTTACTCCTGCGTACTCCCTCTGTCCCTAAATGTTTGTCTCTAGAGAACCGTGTTTCCCTCACAAACACGCTTCTCTAGAGACAAACAAAAAGGGACGGAGGGAGTATGTGTCAATTACGGGAATGGATGGTCGCCGGAGCTAGGGGCAGCGCCGCCGTGGCTCTAAATAGTATTAAGAGCACAACTTCCTAAATAGCAGTTATATGTATATACATATATATATAATATATGGCATTTTATTTTTTTTAAAGCCGTGGCGGGCAACATGCCGCCCGCCACGCATAATAAACTTAACCGTGGCGGGCGGCGTAACGCGCCCGCCACGGATAACACTCTTTTGCGTGGCGGGCACGTTATGTTGCCCGCCACGGCTTGATTCTTATGCGTGGCGGGCACGGCCGCCCGCCACGCCAGTGGCGAAGCTACGTACAGTCGACGGGTCGCCCGACACCGACGACTTCGGCGTTCTACGTGTACGCTCGCAAATTTTTGCCGTGGTAGACCCCGGTAAAAAAGTGTCTAGACCCCGGCAGGCAGCACCTAACAGCCCATTAGCACTAATAAGTCCAATTTCTTCTGACTTGCTGAGCCCAGCCAGAGTCCATCGAGTATTTCCTTAGTCATAGGTCCAGAATGCCGGCCTCCGTGATCCTCGCTACCGTCCAGATTGCACGGCAGCACACGATACAATCTCACAAATCCTAGGGCCAAGCAGGCAGCCGCCGGCGGCAAACCGCAAAAAGCTTCGTGGCCTGGCTTGGCCTGGCCTCCGTGATCCTCGTTACTGTCTTTCGGATCAAGATGTCAGGTATGTATGTATGCGTATGCTAATTGCCAAATTCACTAGTTCAGTATCAGTACGGCTTGCACCTTGCAGAGTTGCACATTAGCATCTATTATATATTTATATTCTTTTATGATGACTGATTTGATAGGCACTCAAAGCAAATTGGATGGGTTCTTTAAAAGAAAATTGCCACCAGCCGGCGATGATGAGAATAATAATGGCGACACTTCAAGAGCAAGAAGAGATGGAGATGTAGATGTTCGTGTCCCTTCAGCAAACACTAACTGTATTCAGCGACTTCGCGGATCTCACGGCATGAGGTAAATTTTGATGAGCTTCCATATGATCCAAGCAAATAGAAGGAGGATATCAGATTACATAGGTGAAAAGCTACAAAGATGTTAGGAGAACAAGGATTTTTGGCCACAATTCCAATTGACGATGTAATAGTTCGCTTTGACAGGATGGAGGATCGTGAATCGCCGAAAGTGACTTTGTAAGAGGTAACTACTATTGTGATTTGTAATAGTTTATTTTGTCTCAATATGTAGCACTACCATGTTAATTTATGTTATATATGGCATTATATTATCACAACCTATAAATCAATGCTCGGTTAGTTTTGAGTACCGACCCGGCGGCCATTTTTCCTGGCTTCGCCGCTACATGTATAAAGGTCACGATTAACCGTGACCTTTCGTTGGTGATGGGCTGTCATGCCCGCCACGCGAAAAAGGAAAATCGCCCGCCAAAAAAAAAGAATTTCGGGTACTAGTGTAAGCCAAGGATCTTAGAGGAAATGAACCAGGATCTGTGCGGCCTTTTTCACCGGAGGAAATTTCAGATGCATTATTTCATATGGGGCCACTATAAAAGTACTAGGGACCTGATGGTTTTTGGAACGGTTCGTCCAGAGGCATTGGGAGGTGGTGAAAGAGGATGTTGTTGCTGTTGTGCAGGAATTTTTCGGGATGGTTTTTGCCTTCAGGTGTTAATGACATTGCTATAGTTCTTATCCCGAAGGAAACGATCCAGTGGAGCTCAAAGATTTCAGGCCGATTAGATTATGCAATGTGATTTATAAAGTGATCTCCAAGTGCTTAGTGAATCGGCCGCGACTCGTTCTGGACAGTGTTGATTCAGATGAACAGAGTGCCTTTATTCCTGGAAGGCTCATTACAGATAATGCTCTGATAGCCTTTGAATGTATTCATGCAGTTCAGAGGGACAATGTCAAGAACTTTTGTGCATAAAGCTGGACCTATCGAAGGCGTACGATCTTGTGGACTGGGGATTTCTAAAAATGTTGTTGGTGAAGCTGGGCTTTCATAGTCAGTGGGTGCAGTGGATCATATCATGTTTGTTGATTGTAAGCTACTCAATACACTTCAATGGGGGTGCCGTCGCACTCCTTTCCCCCCGCCACGTGGTCTATGACAAGGTGATCCGCTTTCACCATATTTGTTCTTGTTAGTTGCTGATGGTCTCTCTACCTTGTTAAAACATAAGGTAAGACAGGATGCTTATAAGGGGTGAAAGTATGCAGGAGAGCACCTAGTGTATCACACGTGTTATTTGCAGATGACAACCTTCTCTTCTTGAGCTAATATGGAGCAGGCCCAAGTGGTTAAATCAACTATCACCACTTTTGAAAATTGTTCAGGGCAGCTACTAAGTCCAAGTAGATGTGAATATTAGTCTTTTATGTAAATGGTTGTGGAAATTAGATAAGGGAGATGGTCTTGGGAGGAAAATTCAAGTTAGAAATGGTAAATCCACTCCTTTCTAGCATGATACTTGGCTATTTGATAAGCCTTTAAAAGTGTTGTTCAATGAGTTGTTTGAATTATGTGTGCAAAAAGAAATTAGAGTTGCTATCCTCTTTCAGTAACTTTTACTAGGTGGCTGGACAACAAAAATAAAGATGGCTGGCTTTTTTATTAGAAAAGACCCTCTCTGTTAATACATCAGAGGAACCTGATATGATAACCCGGAAATTTGGTGATAAGGCTCAATTCTCTGTCAAATCAACCTACAAAGCTTTGACTATTAATGATTCTGGGACCTATCATAAGAAAATCTGGAAATGTAAAATTCCTGAAAAGATCAAAATTTTCTTATGGCTCACTCTCAATATTGCTATTCTTACAAGGGACAACATGAAGAAAAGCAAATGGCCCGGAAATCCTTCCTGCTGTTTTTGTAATCAAACTGAAACTGTTGATCATCTGTTATTCTCTTGTAGTATGGCCAAAGCTGTATGGGCTACTTTTTGCCACCTGCTTAGGGGCTTGTGACATACCTAAAAACTTAAGACAGACTTGGAAATGGTGTGAGAAATGGTTAAAACAGTGGGGATTGTTTCATTCCCTAGGATTGCTACCATATGCTGGGCCATATGGAAGACCAAGAATAAAGTGTGTTTTGAAAATTCAAAGGCAGTAACACCATTATCCATAGTCTGTCATGCATGTGCCTTGATGAGTTACTGGGCCGGTTTACATGCAGGTATTGAGAAGGAGGTCCTGGAAGATGCTGTTAACAAGATGAAGCAAACCGCGGTGAGGATCCTGGCAAACAAACAAAAGCAAGATCAGAAGAAACTAGGGGACTAGGAGGCTGTACAACCAGGCGGTGAAAGCTGAGGAAACAAACTTAAATGTCTAGAGTATCTATCTTAATGTGGCGGTCTAGATAAATCTGTCCTCTTTTGGTTGTTTATCCTTTGTCTGGGTGGGTCATTCTGTTGGCCTGACATGTTAGTTCTGCTTAGTTCTAGCTCTCTGTTGCTATGCTCATGCTGATGAGCCAAACATGTAATACTTTGGTACTCCTTTGTCTGTCGTTTTTCCCTTTCCAAAAACTCTAAACAATGTATTTCCGTTATTTGATATTGGAAATGGGGTTCCCTCGGTTAAAAAAAAAAAAAAAGTCCAAGTAAATGTTCCTTGCTGGTTAATGAGAACCTAGATCCAATGATATCTGCTCAAATCTGAACTGTGCTTGGAGTGGAAAGGGTGGACTTCGAGGAGAAATATATTTGCCTCCCAACTCCACATGGTCGGGTTCATCGTGGGCAATTCCAACCACTTGAGGCGAGGCTACATAAGAGAATGTCAAGAGAATGTCTCAGCCTATCAGGAGAAATTTCTCTCGGCTGCTGTAAAAGAGACTAATTAAATCAGTTGCCCAAGCTCTCCCTATGTATATCATGAGTATTTTTTTAAACTTCTGCTGACCTTGTGTGATGAACTTGTGAAGCAGATCTGGGCGTTCTGGTGGGGGCTGAAAATGGCTGCCGAAATGTGTAGTGGAACCCATGGGAGAAGCTGGTGATGCCAATTAAAGGCTTTTGGTGGCATGGGCTTTAAGGACCTCCGTTTGATGAACCAGGCTATGCTGGCTTGTCAGGCATGGAGACTACTAGCACTCCCCGATAGCCTCTGTGCATGGGTTTTGAAAGCCAAATACTATCCGAACAGCAAGCTGCTAGATCGAGCTCCGGCTGGTGAAGCTTCTCAGACTTGGCGAGCGATTGAGGCCATGTTTAGTTACCTTCCAAAAGTTAGATTTTTCACTCTCTCTCCATTACATTAATTTTTGGATGCATATGTGGAACATTAAATGTTAGTAAAATAAATAACTAATTGCACAGTTTGATTGTAAATCACGAGACGAATCTTTTGAGCTTAGTTAGTCTATGATTGGACAATATTTTCTAAATACAAACGAAATTGCTAGTTAGAAAAATACTAACTTTTGAGCAACTAAACAAGGCCCGAGTATGGGCTGGAACTATTGAAACAAGAAGTCATTCATCGCATAGGTGACAGACAATCTATGCAGATTTGGCGAGACAACTGTCGGCCCATGGCCATGGCCTAAAACCGATTGGTCCACGACGTGTTTGTCGACTACGGTGGGTGAACCATCTCACTGATGACAGTGGCTCGTGGGATGAGACGGCTATCCGCAGGTATTTTTACCCTTGTGACATTGCTGAGATTTTCACGTTAAAATTGCCTGCAAATGAAACAAACTATTTTGTGGCTTGCATTATGAGAAAACGGGTATCTTTTCGGCCCGCAGTGCGTACAAGCTGGCTGTTTGGAATTTCTATGATGTGGGGAACATGGGGCCTAGTTCCAATCCAGACCAAGGCAGAGTTGCATGGAAGAAATTGTGGCAAGTTTAGGTACCTTCTAAGGTTAATGTTTTTGCCATGAAAGTTGCTAATAATGGATTGCCAACTAGAGCAAATAAGAAATATCGCCATTTAGAGGACCAGGACGTGTGCTAGTTGTGTGGTCAGCAAGCTGAAGACTCCTATCATGCCCTGGTGCGCTGCTCTCATGCCTTGGCTCTCCGGCAAGCCATGCAAACTCACTGGTCGCTGCCATCAGAACGGGATCTTGCACAAAATGGACCAGATTGGTTGCTGATGTTGGTGTCTCATAATTCTTTGGAGGTTTTGGCTAATCTATTCATGTTGTTCTGGCACACATGGAACATTCGAAACAAGGTAATACATGAGAACGCTACTCCTTTTATTGCTACTTCAGTCAAATTTCTTACACGTTACATGGAGTCACTGTTGGTTATCAGACAACAGAATGTGCCAGTAGATCTGAAAGGGAAATAGGTTTTGCTACCTGCTGTCAGTACCAATAAGAAGATGAAAGGTCCAACATTAAGAGGTGCCTGGTCTCGGCCAGTGGAGGGTACATGCAAAATAAATGTTGATGCTGCTTTTAACCCCCTCTCGGGTGATGCTGCTGTGGGTGATGCAGCTAAGTTGTATACAAACCCAAAAAGTTTGATCAACCTCAAACAGCTATAGTTGTCCGAGGAGATTTAAAACCTTGATGAAAATGGATCGTGTGGTGTTGGAAGCATGCCATTATCAAGCTTGGCAGTGTGGAACTTGAGAAGCCTGTATATTGGTCCGGTGGCACAGATGAAAGTTGAGATTTTTCAATGTTTGGACAAATTTGAAATATATACAAATTCTGTCAATTATTTGTTAAAATTTGTCAAAGTTTGACTGCTTTGAAATACATGCAAATTCTATCGATTGCTGTTTCAACTCTTTTCAAACATGTAAAATTGATATCCAAAGATTTATGTATCAAAAGATAGGATAAGGTCACAAAAATTGTACTTGAAAGAATCATTAATTTTAAAGCCCATAGGTTTTGGGATCCCTATAATCATAAATTTATAAATTTAATCTACAGAAGTGCTTTTATTGTTTCACGTACCTCTCTACAACTTTTTTCATTCTAATAACCTCCGGAAATAAAGAAAACAAATAATCTCATCACCGTGTCTAACCTACAAACGCACCTACACTACAACGGAAAGAAATATAGAATAGGAAAGAAATAAATAATAAAACATAAAAGAATCACAAAGAAATAAAAATCTAACCAGCGCACGCACCTATACGACAGCTACCACATGCGTAACCTACAAACCCCAACTAGTCTACCACCTAACCGAAAGAAATGCAACAAAACCCAGACTACAAAACCCAACTAGTTTACTACCTAACCCAAAGAAATGCAACAAAACCGAAAAGAAAGAGAGAAAAGAAATAAAGAATCGGGTGTGAGACTGAGAGCATGGTCTTCAGTATGCTCACTACCTATCCTATATATTTCCTATATACACACACATATACATAGCTCGCAGCTCAAAAAAGAGTGCTAAGGCACGACAATCACCAAACAAACAACCAGTTAAGCATGCCGCCGATGAAGCGTCATCTCGCCGCCCTACCAGGCGTCACGGCGCTGGCGCTGCCTGCGGTGCTGCAGCCGGCGGCGGGCCGCGGGCCTCTTCTCGACGAAAGACATGAAAAAGCGAGGAGGCCATGTGGCGGCTTTACAGTAGATGGGGAAACGCTATAAGGTAGCGCGTCCCTCAAGTGAAAGGCTGCACCGATTCAGGGCATTTAACGCCACTGTTCATCGGGTTGCGGCTCTTCGAAATCAGTCCTCAGGCCAAACTGTTCCAGGCCTGAATGGATTTGCGGACCTCAGCGATGAGGAGTTTAATCGGGATTACATGTGTACTCCGACGACTACGCCGCCGCCCGACCTCCCTGATGGGCCGGTGAGGAGGCGCAGCGGCAACGGCACCCTCGTCCCTCGCCTTCCCCCTGCGTCGGTGGATTGGCGCGACAAGACTTGCCGAGGCCTGCCCTGCCTCGGCCAAGTGAGGAACCAACTTGCATGCGGCGCCTGTTGGGCCTTTGCGACCCACGGGCGCCATGGAGGCCAACAATGCAATCGCAGCCAACACCGACTTCAACATCCAGTTCCTGCCACACCGCCGGTGCGAGGAACCGGTGGATTGCGATGCCCGGAGCCGTCGCTGCGGAGGCCAGCCGCAAATGCGTTCAGGTGCGTAATGGACCATGGCTTGGCCGCCGCGGATTATCCTTACGAGGGCTAGGAATGGAACTTGCCACATAAGTTTCACATCCGTGTCCCCCCCCCAACATACGAGTTCCGCCGGGTGCCCAGCCCCGACGAGTTCGACGAGGAACCATTGCTTTGGGCGATTAACAACGGCCCCGTGGTTAAACGCATCGCCGTCACGACTCTCAACGAAAGGGGAGGAGGTGGTCCTGAAGACTTTGGGGGATTACGGTGGCGGCTTATACCCGTACTCGTGTGGGACTAACGGGCCACGACACGAGCTATTGCTGGTGGTGGGTTACAACACCGATGCTTACATCCTCAAGAATTCTTGGGGATCAGATTGGGGAGGCCGGGTATTTTTTTGAGAATGACACTGCGACAACGCAGACGCTCACAACACGATTACGCACACTCACCCCTATGAACACACGCTACGCAACCCCTACCCCTATGAGCACCTGGGCCCGGAAGGACCGAGCACCCGGCAGATTATGAGATTCTCGAAGTCACCATTGGCGCGAATTTTGTCGTCGCCGACGGAACGCCGCTACCACTTAATGCATAACGCCGAAAATCCCGTGAAAATCCCAAGAAAAGGTGCGAAGCACCAGGATTTGAACCCGGTGGGTAGCGCCCCATCTAATCCAGGACCGGCCCTACCATTGGACTACAAGCCCAATTCGCGGAGGCCGGGTATTTGCTCCTGCCACGGAATCTCCGCTGCGACATATTGAAGGGCAGGACTAGCTATTTCCCCGTGATGTCAGATTAATATAAGCAACTGTCACAGCTCATTACCATTACTACTGCTATTAGTTGGTTGGGCTTATTTGCTTTCTCTAGTTGGTTGGGCCTGTAAGAAGGATATTGTATCGGCCTAAGGCCGCAATTTACTGTTCACGCAAAATTATGAATTGCTATACATTACACATGTGTTTCTTTGTTCCCTGGCACACGAATTTTGTGTTCGTCGGATGTTCATCGTATGTTTCTCTTTGCCACCTGCCCTTGTGTCTCTGTCTTAGGCCCACTGTCGGTACTGTTAATTCCAGCAACCTTATCCTCTTCCTGATCAGAGACGAGACCATGTACGCCACCACTCCCTACTTCCCGCCGTCCTCATCCCCCACCGTCTCACTCTCGCCCTCACCGCCGCGTCCAATTTCCGAACTCTAATCCAGCGGCCGCGCCGGCGTCCTCTCGGATGGAGGCCGTCCGGCCACAGGCGAGCGACGCCCAGGGAGTTGCGGAGCCGTCCATGAAGCTGATGTTCGTGGTGATGGGCGTCGGCTACGATCAGCACGGTCAGGACATCACCGCCGCCAGGGGGCGTCCTTGGGGCCCGTGCGGGCTGGGGCGACTGAACAAGGCCCCCAAAAATTATGGGCCCCAAAATTTATAAAGTATACTAAGTATATATATTAGTTTTGGGCTTTCTCTAATTAAAAATCAGCCTAAGTTGGCCCAAACTTGGCCTGTACGAGTCCCGATGGTGACTTCCTTTAGGATACGTACGGTGCCGCCGCAGCTTATCAATTTCTCGTAACCCTCTCGCAGCGCTCTGGCAGACGGACGGTTCAGGTTCTCGGCCCTTCGACTTCATCAGTTCCTGCCGCGGACAGAAGTTCTCGGCCTCGCCTCGTGGCTCGCCCTCGCCGTCTGACTGAGAGATTGTTGCTGTCCAGTCCAGGTTGGAGAAGGAGATCCCAACATCAGGTAAACTAGTAGTAGGGCGCGCGCATTCGCGCCCGTGCAAGCATAAATCTTGGGAAACTATAAACGAACACAATTCTGATATAGTGAGTTCGATAGTGACTTCGATAGGGCAAATTTCATGCGATAGGCATTGAAATTATGGAATGGAGCTGCAACTTTCTGTCGGTAAAGTGAATGAACAGATGTGCAGTGCTCTTCCGAGCTGCATGTAATAGATTAGGAGATGCCAACAGGATCTCAAAGTTATTAAAGTAGAAGAAAGTAAGGACCCAACACCATTCCTTTTGTAATGGCAGAAAATTTGTGTCGCGTAACGATAGCCTAAATTACATCACAACAATGTAAACCTTGGATTAAAATGAGAACCCCTGTCTGATAACGTCATGCTGCAAAGTGTGTACATAAATCCCCATATGGTTGCAAGTCCGCCGCAACATGAAGGAATCAACCTCAAAATTCAGTGGCCCAAGTGAACACATTTTAATCTTTTGCAGCAACAACCTATTATGAAAGGCCAAGGAATCAGCAACAACTTATCTATACCTACTAATAAAGAGAGAAAATTTCTTGTCCACCTTTTCTTTGGGTCTGCCCGCTTACGCTAATGTTAACCTACCGGGACTCTTGTCCGTGCAGGACACAGCCTCGGCTTCAACCTGAGAAGGCCCATCGGCCTGCTCCGTCTTGCATATGAGGCAGACGGCCGGCGGCTGCGGGTGGCAGCACCACTGATTGTTCGGGCGGCAGCCAGCGGCTGCTACCTTTGCTCCTGTCCGATGTCCAGGCCTAGACTACTGCTATTGATTATTCATCTTCAAGCTGACGGCAGACCACCTCCACTTCTCAAAACCTCCATGGCTTCAGAGTATGTGGTGAGTATTTTAATGCCTTTACTTCATCATCAAGCTGCAGCTAATCAGGATGCATTATGTCTTTTCGGCCACTACGACTGGATCACTAACCACTAGAATATGTGTGTACATACAACATAAATTGTATTATACATATTTTTAATTTATCTTTAGCTCATATTAATATTAATTAGGTACCTTTATTTAATTACTAAAAAGAGTGCTAAAACATTTATCTTCAGCAGATAATGTCTTTTATTGCACTATTTAATTACTAACAAGTTGACTGTTGTAACTTCAGCACATATGCTTTTTTCCTTGGGAAATTAACTGAAAGATGTGATAACAGTCCAAAATATGCACACCATACAATCAAGTAACTCAGCTACCGGGTCCTTAATTAATTTCTAGATGGTGTAAACTTTGCTTTGATTCTCTTCCGTTTTGCAGTCTGGGTGGCCATCCAATGATATGTCTAAAGGACATGTACAAGGATGAAATTTATTTTCTTTCTTTGCTTACAGGATCTGATTTCTTCTTGTTTTACCTGGCCAGTTTGGCAAAGACGACCACCAATCTAGGAGGAGGATAAGCTCTGGCTTCCAACAAAGAGTAGACCGAAATGTAAAAAAAAAAAAAAAAACGATCAACCGCTGCTACTCATCTGACTGGACTAGATAGGAAGTGTGGGAAAATAAATTACACAAATTACACATACGTCCTACCTACGCCCGGTGCAACGACGGGCATGTTTTGCTAGTTATGAAAAAAGCGAGGAATTATATTTTCCAATGTCCAATATGGTGATTTGAGGGAAGAATACTTTGAGGAAAGCATATTTTGAGGAAACAACCTTTAACAACAAAATAACATGATCTTAAAAAGATATATAGTAAAACAATGTGGCGAGGAGGATCCGAGGAGTAGGTTAAAAAGATGTATGACAACTTGGGACCTAAATGCATATACTACTATATTTTTATCACTATAAACTGTATCCTAATAAATGATCCATCTAACCTGGTTTTGGAAAGTTAGAAAATATTTCACACTATCAAGTTAGTGGTAATCATAAGGTGAGCTGATAAGAAATGCCCTGTGGTAAAATATCTCACACACCATCAAATCTTTATTCTTCAGTAAAACATCTCACACACCATCATCAATTCATCATTCAAGTAAAGAGATGTATCTATCGGACGATAAAGAATAGAACTGTGGTAATTCCTTTTAAGACAAAATGAAGATTCAAATGCTTATATTTGCTAATGCTTTGTTGCTTGGCAAGAGTAAAAATCCAGAAGGGCTAGATGTGGAAAAACAAACCTTTGGTTAAGCCTGATGTCAAGACCTTGAACAATAGCTTCAATAACAGGATAGTATCCATTTACCATCAGTCCATCTCCACCAGTAAGAACACGCTCCTGCAGATTAAAGCAATGAAAGGTTAGTCTGACTGAAACAGCTAGAATTGACCTGCCAAAACCTATCATGGGGAACTTAATTTTTTCAAAGAATTTTAGAGTTGCCTAGATGTCAAATTTTGCTTCAGCACATAGGACGAAACCTAATCCAGTTCTTCAGAGATATTTTATCTGCATTGATAACAAACCATGCCTTAAGCCGGCAGGTGCACCATTGCAAGACCTGATCATGTAGCCCTTCTAGCCTACAAAGTGGCAACCATATCAGTCATGTACTACCCCACGAGCTGCTTTCATGAATTATACTCAGTTATAACACTATGGGAAAGTACCATTTGTGATGAAACTATGAGTTCTAATTGAACAATAAGGTTGAATCATACACGACACAAATACGGAAATATAGAACTAAAGAAAAAAAAAAAGGTGTGATGTGTTGTGTCAGGAAAAAGGAACAATCAACAAGCAAAATGCATATCTTCGCTAAGGACACCATGGATCAACTGAATTACAGCCTTCGGCGCCCGTGCAGTTGTAAATCGGGGTGAAACATGTAAGAAAAACGATGCAGTGGTAACCCAAAGCATTAGCAGGGTTATATAAAAGTACTTGTGAGGATACATATGTTTTAGTCTAGCACTGGATAGGGTTGTGCTTCCATCTATACAAACAAGGCTGAAGTTTATTTGGGTTTTCTTATCCAAATAAACTGAACACCAGAAGCAAAGTTATTTGTGTCATTGCAAAAGGTTAACAGTCGTAGGAAAGAAAACATATCTGATCACCGCAATGGCATAGTACAACTGTAACTAAAGTTAGCTAAGGTAAGCTGCAGCCTGTGAGGAAATTAAATAAGGCATGTCCTTGGCTTTCCAAAAAAAAGGTAAGGCATGAACTAAAGTTTAGTAAAGCATATAAAATTTCTTTAGATTACACAGATAAGTGTTCCAGGCACCACTGAAACCAATAGCAACTCCATTTCGTTTTGCAGATGCTGAACTAACTAATCAAGTAAGTAATGTGTTTAGATATTGCAATAGGAAAATAAGCAGAACACTTAATTTTCTTTGGTTCTAACACCTTCGTAATATCAGAGGCATGGTAAGAAAGCAGAGACCAAAGTTTGCAGATTCATAGGCATCTAAGTAACATGTTCTAAAGTCATGACAACACAAAGGTGGCCATATTTATTTTAAACAGTAGATGGGACACATTTTGATTGGACCCAGGCTCATTAAGTTAGCTAATTGCACAAAGCATCTACTTAGAACAACTATTCTGGATGCTCCAAGGTATAATATGGCCATAAGTAATTATTTTCTAAAATAACTCTCTCTAAAACAATGTCCTTCCCTCCTTTAGAGACAACTCTATGGTCCTGTCAGGTCATACTATGCCACAAATACATGAGTTGTAGAGGTTTTTAAAAAAAGGGACTTCCAACAAAATAACATCCGAGGAGAGGAAGCACATGGGGAAAGTTTAGTGTGGGACCATCATGCTTGCTTGGTATGCTGATGAACTGTTATAAATAATTTTTTGTTGTCCATTTACATTCAGGACAACCCCGAAACAATGCATTGCAGTTAGAATAATATCTTGGATTACTAAAAGGCGACATTTCTAAAGGAAATGTGACAAGAATCGAATGTAGGACCATTGCCAAGGCATAGCACATTAAAAATTTGGAAGATCGCTACCTAGGAGGCCAAAAGTTGGCCAGGTAACACACTAACCATGTATGACATCTATCATGACAGGTTAGTAAACATGGTTTGGGCAATAATTCAATCGAGAGATAATTAAGTTGCGTGAAGCGCCTTAGGCCTAGAGCAGCATCCCGAAAAGCTCAAATTCAAGAGAAAAGCACCAAGTATTATGCAACAAGGATGCATCCGTTAGTTGCAAATAGCTTTTTGGACCTAACACCACTGTTTTATAGACGAAGAAAGGTTGGATCGTGAAATCGGTAAGAACTATATTATAAAACGAGCACCGTAGATATGCAACAAGATCATACCTTTTATGGAGGAGGCTGCAAGAACATGGTCGAGCGGTGTTTTACACACCACCGCAACAAATGAAGCTAAGGATAAATAAAATCAGGTCATGTCAGTGGCCTCCGAATCAAAGAATTCCTTAAACGCTCTCTACCCTAGCATCATCGGCTTCGGCGTTTCCTTGAGCTGGAGGCGTGCCGATGTCGGTGGAGGGGCTGCCGGATTCGTCACGAGAGTTCTGGCCGTCCCTCTCAGCCAGAAAGGCATCCACCTTAGCGCGGATCTCCTGTTTCTCCTGATCATTCTGCAAAAGCAGCCGCACAACTCATCAGTAATGAAATTACGAAGGGCCGAACCCATGGGATGACGAAAGATTCAAAATTAGGGCGAGAGAAACTCAAAGCCCGGAATCAGCCATACGATACAAGGCGAGATCTCTTCCGCCCTTTTGCCAAAAGCCTTCATAAAACTTCCCGGCCGCCTCAAGGACCGGGAGGCAGGGGAGTCCGCGCAGTCGCCCGGATCCTCCTTCACTTCCACGGCCGCAAGGTGGTGGCACCCGAGCTCATGCAGGGCAGAGCCGAATGCGCGGAGAGTTTCGAGAGAGGCATAGCCCCTCCCGGTCTCCACTTGCGCATTCAGGCCCTTAAGCTCCTACACAAGCCAAGGGAGAGTCTCCCCATAGCCGAGCCCCCGCGGCGGGACGACCTCGTCATCGAAGGAAGCCAACAGGATCTTTGCAAGGCCGAAACACCGGCCTTGACTTCACGTTACGTGGCAAGAGTAACCGATTGGTTACGCTTCCTCGGCGTCCAGCTCCTCCTCCGTGTCTTTCACCTTACGCTCTAGGTCGGCCAGACTTCTTCTCGGCTGTCTCGGCCGGGATTCGGCCTTGAGCTTCGTGAGTTAGCCGCTTCAAGTCCTTGGCCAACCTCTCGGACTTGGCCTTTTCGGCATCAAGAGCCTTGCTGCCTCGGCCTTGGAATTTCTTTTCCGGTGTTTGGGCAACAAGCATCGACTATAAAAGAAAACCAAACAAGCACAAAACAAGTAAGTAATGCGAAACTTACATTCGTAAAAACGAAAACCGAAACTAAACCTCACCCCTGGTGGCATAGAAGTTGAGGGCGTCGAAGAGCGGCCGGGTTCCGTCTTCAACGGCTCCTTCTCGGTTTGAGGGGCTGCAAAGGAGGTGGAGCAATCTATGCCGATCGACACCTCCTTCCGAAGGAAGAAGGGCGCGCACCACGCGGATCCACACCGGCCACCACCCGAGCATCCGAATATGCTCCTAGACAACGAGCAAGCTTGTAAGTCTTCTCTTCGTGGGCTCATCTCCTCGGGAGAACTAATCCCGGAAGTACACGACAGTCTCCCCAAAGTCACTAGAATGACTTCCGAGGGAGAGTGTACCATGCGAAAAAGGCAATCCCCGAAAACGCCGGAAGTCTTGGCGAACTCGGTAAAACCGAGACTTACCGGGGTAGCCTTGGGAGTCGACGACGAAGGAGGGGCTGCGGCGAACCCGAGCATCCTTGCTTGACTTCGCTTCTTCTCGCAACGGAAGGAAGCCGCAGCATTCGTAGTCGCGAGTAAGGCCCGTGGCCGTTTGATCGCGGCAAAGCTCAACCCTTGAGAGACCGAATCACCAAGATCCTTCAAAGTCTCGAGAGGGGCTTTAACGGACTTGCCAACCATGTCTTCCGAATCACTAGAAATTACCCGCATAAATACAATACAAGTGAACATCAACGAAAAATAGAGCAGCACTAAAAGACGAAAGCAAGCCAAACAAATTGCCGAAAGCACAGCCGAAATTCCCAGAGAAGACAGCGCAAAGTACCAAGGCGGAGGTAACAACGCCAAACAAACGAGTGCGGCCGAATGTAACCTTTCGGCTACGCCGACCCGGAATCTTAGCCAGGACACGACCTACCTCAACATCCTTGGTCTCTTTTGGTTTCCTGGGCTGAGTTATTTTCTGCCTCTTGATCCGTTCAAGTGGAGCCGAATCATGAGCAACGTTTTTTCCACGGGGGCGGCCTTCGCGCGGCCTTCGGCTCTAGCTTTGGCGAGTCGGCCGTGCGGGTAAGGCACGCCCATAGCATCGAAAGCTCGTTGATTCGGGCATTCTCTCCAATGATTTCTTGGGCCATGTTATATTCACGGGTACCTACCGCCAAGGACAGCATCAACTTCGTCGATCACAAAATCCAAAAACACCTTGTGCGAATGAAAGCGTGACGGAACCGCCGCCTGAATCTGAAACAACGTAATCATATTTGTAGTTCGAGGGTCGATTCCAAATCGGACGTTCGCACTCAAGGGCGAACCTCCATGGCTATCCATTCTTCGACCAAATCACGAGTACTTTGCCGCCCCAAGGTAGCAAGGAAGGCCATAGTGGCTTCGACATCTCCCTCCGCATTCTCAACAAAGGACGATGACATGACATTTCGCCCGCATTGGCACCATTCGGCTCTCAAGAGCACCGGTGACAGCAAACCGGATCTTGTAGCATTGTCCTCGTTCTCGGCTCTAACCAGGGCGTAGAACCAAAAATCGCATCCACCGACCACTTATTGTAGAACGTGGGAGCAAGACGAATGTTCCCCTTCGGGATGAAGGTATAAGCCCCAAACTGCACGACACAATGCTCATCAGTCCTTTCGTCCCGAATCTTCTTGGCTTCTTGTGCAACGCATAGAATTGGACGAAAGTGTCCACACAAATGGGGCTCCCATCATCTTCATAGCCCATACAAATGCCCCTCAGACGAGTAAACGATTCGGCGTCAAATGATGTAATTGCAAACCAAACCGTTCAAGAACACCGCCGATCGATCCCACGACTCCTTGGGCCGAGATCGATCCGACTTCTTGGTGGGGCCGTGAACCGGAGTTGGTGCCGATATAAATGTTGAGCCAAAGACGGTGGTCGCCGCGGCAGCTTCATCTTCTTGTTCGCACCCCCCGACCTTGTACACTCCACCTCGCCACCAAAACCCCCACTCCACGCCTACAGTGCAACCCTTCCCCTGAGCTTGAAGGTGCGCCGGAGGAGACAATGGCCTTCCAACGGGTCGATCCGCGACCATTCGTGCCTCGGTCGATGGTTTGGGAAGATGTTGTGAACCGACCGACGATGGTTCAGGCGGTGGCTTCTAGAAAGTCCACGCCGAAAGCAATGAAGAAATCATCCGAATGACGACCTCGCCATCGTCTACATCAATCCCGCCCGGTAATGTCCGGGACTTTGGAGCAATGTGGATGAAATAGTGCGCGAAGTTCTTGCATTTTAGAAGGATTGGGGTTGAGGATGTTCAGCCATGCAGCATGGGGCAGACATACGTGAGGTTTTAAAGAGCTTTGAGAGGGATCGCGCTCATCCGGGAGGGACCGATCCCTTATCATAATATTTTTTCTCACGTTTGGTAGGCATAATCAAGGTAGAAATTGGAGGGGGACACGGTTTAATCATGAATGCCGGATTATGATGTTGAACTTCCCGGTGGACTATCGGGAGGAGCAGTTTTTTTCAGGATGCTATAGGGTCGTTTGGTAAACATCTGTACTGGCATGAGGAGGAGCGAAGATTGACTAGGGTGATCATTCGTGCTCGTGTTGTTGATATCCTGGCGATTCCTCACTTTATTGTTTTCTCTGATGCCCCCGGTTTCAATGGAGAATCTTGACTGTGCGGCAAAGGTGAGATCCTACACCATAATTTTTCGGGTGGGGGTGCCACCCGAGGAGGACCCAATCCTGCCGCTCCAATTGTGGAAGGTACTTTTGATTTTTTTGGGCCGGGACAGCCAGTCTTTGCCGGGTCCGTTATGAATGACAACCCGTAAGACAATAATAATGTCAAGAACAGGGGAATATTCGAGATCCAGCAGAATCGGAACCAAGGGCACAAAGAAGGTGGTTGGGATCTTTGGGCCGGCCAAAGGCATTGAGCGTAATCGAATGATGCTCCAGCCCAGATGATGGAGATTGATTTGAATGCCCCTGCTCAGTTTCTGGAGGATGATCCTCAAGAAGTGATTCTTAACCCTACAAATCCTGTCCAGGGTGATTTTCTTGAGCTAAATGATTTACTGCAAGATAACAATGTGGTTGAGGAAATTGTAGCTGTTGACTTCCCCCAGATGCTCCCTGCTGAACAAGCCTTGTTCAATATTGCTGATGCAGAAATGAACGTGCCTATGCTTCCTGTCAACCTGGTTAATGTCCTTGTTGATGATGTTGATCCTGCTGAGCTTATGGCTGCTAATGATGAATTTGATGAAAATGTTGATAATTTCTTTGCTCACCTTGAAAATGAGGGCCCAGAAGAGGATGATCACCCCCTGCCTGAAGATAATCAAGTTCTAAATGTGGGGATGGCCCTTCTCCCAGCCTTTGGGCCTGACCCTGCTTGGATGGATTGGCAGAGAAGGCAAAATGCTGAAGCTACTAGAATCTGGGCCACTCACTTCAGCCCAGGTAAGCCCAACAGATTTCAGGTTTCCATTCCATCTGTCTGGGCCAATTTCTTCACATTCATGCTCATGATTCCAGAAAGATTTGATTGGGCCAAAGAATTCCTGAGTTCAAGAGCAGTGGGATGCCTGGATGATGGCAAAGGCTTTGTTGATCTCTCTTTGCCGTCCACTTGTCCTGGTGGTAAGACTAGTTTAACCCCTCCTTGCTTTGATAGTGGCAGCTCATCTTCTGTTATCATCACTGAATTGCATGATGTTTCTACTGCTGATAATTTGGTGGTGTTGTCTGATTCACCTATCTCTGCCACACATTCTGATTTGTTGGACATAGGTCCACCTAAAGCAGACAAGGAGGCTGACCCCAGTTTTAAAGTTGTCCCCGCTGAAGTTACACCGCCAAGGGTTGGCCTGGCGGCCGAGCTTTACGCTAAGGAGGATGTTGCTCGTGGTGATGCCTAGAAGCGTGAAGTGTGCCCCCTTTGTGCCTCGAGGTAAGAAGGAGTCCTAGGCTGCAAAGCACCAAGATGCAGGTTTTAAACATAATAGTTGTCCCGATAAAAGATGTAACATATGTCCTCCTACTCTCCCCATCACCGATTAAAAGTTGGGTGTGCGGTGTGGCATGGCAGCCAAGATGTTGGATGAGGAAGCTCGGGGATCAAGCCCCAAGAAAAAGCCTGTTGGCAAGAAGAGGAAGGCCACCAAGGAGAAGCAAGAAGGCTCAGGAGAGGAGGAAAAGGAGTACCAAGATGATCCTGAGGCTGCTCCAAGAGAGAAGGAAGGAGAAGACATCTAGTTCTTCCTTGTCTTTTCTCTCTTTGCCGACCCCCGTGTGTTGGGTCCGACATGTTGGTTCTGTTGGCAAAGTGTAATATATGGATCAAAACCCTCACTCTTTTAGGAGTTGGAATGTTTTAACCTCGAATGTCGGGGATTAATGCCTCCCGGAAATGGAATGATATCGAAGTAAAATTAGTCGGGCCGCTCGGATATTGTCTGCTTGCGTGAAACTAAAAAGATTTGTTTGATTCT
>JADLZK010002610.1:0-15438 GCA_015847255.1 Hyparrhenia diplandra
CAACACACACCATTCCAAGGAAGAGCCCCTCTCCTCTAAGAGAGCTCTCCTGCACTCTACCCTTCACTCCAATACGGCTTTAGGCCCTCATTAGTAGCAGAGAGATCGGCGGAGGAGAGATGTGGGCAAAAGCGCCGAGAGCGGAAGCGCCGACTTGCGGTGTCTCCCCAACCTGTACACTGTGGATCGCGACTTCATCCTTAATCGCGATCCTGCGCTCAGTAAGCTTCCACGGTCCGCATAATCTTTATTGTCTTGTTTATCCACGATTTCAAATCTACTTGAGCTATGGATCGATAGTCGCCCTTCGGCAAGGACTCTAGTGGCAGGAACCCTTTGACCGGGAACCCGCAAACACCGGAGTGATAATCACTAGCGAGACGTGGTGTGTGGGCTATGCGTTTTCATCTTTGGCGGTATCCCACGGTTGGGAGTAGGCGGTTTGGTCGTGACAAGTCTCGTCCTGTGGCTCGAAACTCCCACGCTCGCCGCGGTCGTAGAGCTCATTGCCGACTCTCACCCAGCTTGGAGTAGCGGCCCACAGGTCTCAGTGAACAAGCGCTCGAGATCGGCTAGCCGGTAGACCCGTGAAAGGTGCAGGAGTCCTTCTCGCTGTCCCCTCCCATCTTTGGTCATGTGTGTGTCCTTTGGGCGATTCACTAGTTAGAGAGAGTGCATCCGTGCTCGTGGAAAACACTGCAGCATCTCGAGATTTCCGGTGAAAGCTACAAACGCAATCCGCGCTGCGATATTTATCTCGTGTGCGTTAAGAGGCCGCTCATCACAATGATCGATGATGAACTCAGAGATGCGAAACATGTCAAGATTATGATATGTAAACTATATGCTCAGGTTCACATACCAACACAAGAACATGAACGTGTACTGTTAACTGACATCCTCAGTCCATCAGTTAGGCCAAGAACATAGCTACACGACTTGTACGTCGACGAATTGATAGAGACAGATGCACTGACAAGCACTTTCCTTCTAGTAGACAGTTCCTCCTTGTAGCCTTTCTTTCTAATACCCAAGTGCTAAATCCAAGAACTAAGAAGAAGAAGAGTAGAAGAAGGAAAGAAGAAGTACAGAAGAAGAGAGAGGTAGATGGTGGTAGAGAGAGAGATTAGTTTGTCAGTTGATGACCCACAGAGGTGAGGTTATGAGGAGAGGAGCCACTTGCCACAACTTCTCAGAGTGAGGCCTCTGCTACATTACACACAAAAACCGACCCGGGTAAACTCTTCCCATTTCGAGCAAACCAACCATCCAACGGCGGGAATCCCCATTTGGCAGGTGCACGGTCAGTTTCCGTCCCGGAGGTCGGGCCGAAACCGCGGTGGGAGGGTGCGGCCGCACCGCGAGGCGCGCGACTCGGGCGCCGCCGGCCCGGCCTCGCGTGTCTTCCCTTGTCTCTGAAAAGTTGTGCCTGGCCTCGGGCTCGCTACTCAGCTTTTGATGTTGCTTGGGGTCGATTTGGCTCACGGGCTGTGTTTCTGCACCCATGCGCGCTCCTCGATGGCGACTTTGGTCGATTTTCCACTTGCTTTTTATTATAAATCTCGCAAAATAAAATAATAGACACACTACAAGTGGAATTTTATTAGTGATAAATGCATGTGAGTATAAAAGGTATAGCTCTACTCCCTATGGTAGTAAGCTTGACTCGATGTACGCTGGTGACCGTTAACACTCCCGAACATCGCGGCGCGAGCTCCACGCGTGCTCGCTCCGCTGACGTGATTCTTTCTCCACCACCTCAGCGCCGCCGCCTCCAGCTCGCCGGGCGAGGCGCCGCGGGGTCGGTCGACGAGCTCACGGCGGCCCACGCCAGATGTACGGACCCGGGCACGCCCGAGCTCCACTCACCGGGCGACGAGCAAGCAGCACCAGCGCCCACGGAGCGCTCGAGCCTCGCGCGCGCTGGGATGAGCCCCATGGACTACGCACCCCACGCGCGCTGCTACATGCGCGAAGCACCCCGAGGGTGCGGTGGAAGAAGCCGGCCCGGCGACGCCTCCAAACAGACGCCGCTCGGTGGCTCGCGCGCATACGGCCACGGCGCGAGCAGCCTCCGGGCTGACCGTGTCAAGGCGTCTCGCCGGACGAGCCCCGAAGCAGCCTCGAGCACGCTGTAGCCTCAAGAGCGCTACGCCCTCCGCCCAGCCAGGAAGACAGCACCGCGCGGCACGAGCCCGAGCTCGCGAGGCAAGACCAAGCATCAACCGGATGAGGGTCCCAAACAGCCTCCCGCCGCAGCATTTGGGAGGGCTGTCCCGCACCGGGCGGCTCGCGCTGCTCCTCGCGCCATTGCTTGGCGAGGAGCCCGAGAGGCACGATGGACCCACGAGCGTACCTCAAGAGACTCCTGAGACGGAGGCAGCCGGTCCAAGCGCAAGCCTCCGGGCCGTCGCATTGCCGTCGCGCCGGGAGGAGCACGAGGCCTCCTCCCATCGAGTCCACGCTACGCCGGCCGGGCCGCAGCAACCGCCGGCTATCAAGACACCATCAACGCCCATCGCAGGCACACGAGGCCCGCCAACAAGAACATCCCCGCACCGACGACAGGCACCACCCCGCGACCACCACACGGAAGCGCGCCCCCGCACCTACAAGCGACGCGGCGGCGCCACAACAAGACAAGAGCCACGCCCCACACCCCATTACCGCCCAAGGAGTCCGTCTCCACGAGATCACGCCCTAAGCCTCAGCCTCCGGAGGCGGGCCTCGCCACAGACGCCCGCTCTCTCGCGCCCGACCCCGGTGCGTAGTACAACTGGGAAATTCCGCCACGTGGCCAGAGGATCACCGCCCGATGCCCGGCGGGCCGATAGCGACTACTTATCATCCGCAACCCCCCACTTACCGGCAGACCCGCCGCTTGCGGGCTCGGCACCGGAGGGGACCATCTGGCGACCGGGAGGACTTGCGCCGACGCCGCCCAAGAATCCCGTGGCACCCACACCAAAGCCGAGCACGACGTGGATCTCCGAGGGGCAAGCGTATAGGAAGGAGGGCCTCGCGATCACACGCGCTCCAAGCTCGCAACAACTCCTCCAAGCCTCTCGATTCCGAGGTCATCACCGCCTTCACGCCGCACCACCGCGAGACCCTCATCCACGAGCCTCGCCCGGTAGCTCCGCAGATCGAAGGGAGCTCCTCGACTCGCCACCCGCCACGCGCCGAGGGAGAGAGGACGCCGCCTCCGCCTTCACGCCGGGCAAGGGCGCCCAAGGCCGCCACGACGCCGCCGAGATCCGGCCTCGCGCGCCGCAAGAAGAAGAACAAGAAGAACAAGCGCCCCCGATGACGACGACAATGAGTTCGCCACCGACAAGCAGTGCTCGGCCCCGCGGTGGTAGCGTAACGCGGCCCAAAGAGCATTTCAACAAGATGTGCCGAGGCGCCGTGCCCACACCACGGGGCCCGGCCGTCACCGCGCGATGAAGGACTGCCGCCTCTCCATGAAGAAGCACGTGATGGGCACGCCGGGTGGAGACAAGGACATGACGACAAGGTCAGCGGCCGGCCCGACGCAGTTCGAGGGCGACATCTACCTGAGGACGGGGCGCGTCAACGCCGCCTCGAGGGGCTCCCGGCCACAGTCCCGCCGTCGTCAAAAGCTCACCCGCCGAGTAAGTCCTCTTCACCGAGCCACCACTCCCGCCTATCTCTTCTGTGGCGTCGAGCTCGGCGATCACCTTGACAGGCATCACCCACGACATTCGCACGGGAGGTACCCCCGTCGTCGCCGACCATCGTCGCCACCAAGCCGCCCGGGCAAGGTGCCGGCGGGATCTGGGTGGTAGCGGCCTCAACCTCCTCTACATCCACGCGCCGTGCACTTGGCATCCCCATGGCACGACCCGCCCTCGCCAGCCAATCCACGGCGTGGTGCCCCGAAGCAAATGGTCCCGCCGGCGGACGACCTCCCCTCACACCTCAAGACCCCGACAATTCCGCAAAGAGGGTCCTCACCGGCCGAGGTGCCCCCGCTCAAGAACCTACCACGCGCCTCCCGGGCAAACCATGCTATGCGGTTCATGGTCGCCCCCAACCACCCACTCCCAAGCTCAAGATCCCCGGGCCGCAAGTCATCACCGTCGACTCCACCTTCGAGCATGCACTACCGCGAGGGCCGCGCAGCCCCGCACGCCCACGCGGTCGAGATCGGCAGGTATGCTGCCCAAGATGATGGCCCGGCGAACGCCGAGGACTCCCGAGCTCAAGAAGATACAAGCCACGAGCCCGGGCCGCCAGCCTTCAAGACGACAAGCACGCAGCTCGGCCGCAGGCCTCCCCCCGGCGGGCACGTTCTCCTCCGAAGGTCACTTCGGCACATTCGAGCCCGACAAGGACGCCAAGGGCGTCGCGGTCGCACAAGGACGGGCGCACTCCTCCGCGAGGGTCCGAGCTCACCCCCAAATAGAAAGCGAAAGCCGCCGACACCTTCCTCCCGAACCTCGACGTATTCGCGGAGGGAGGCCTCGAGGCGCCGGGCATACCGAGTGGGAAGTCGCCGAGCACCTCCTTGAACATCAAACCCGCTCGGCCTAGCGGAAGCAAAGGCTGACGCAAGCTGACGACGACGACGCCGTGCAATCGCCGAGGAGATAGATAAGCTTTAGCTACTAGGTTTATCAAGGAGGTGTATCATCATCCCGAGTGGATAGCCAACCCTCATTTTGTTAAGAAGAAAAAATGGGAAATGGAGAATGTGTTGATTACACGGGTCTCACCAAGGCATGCCCAAGCGATCCGCTTGTCGCGCATCACCAAAATTGTTGACTCACCTCCGGGCGTGAGACACTCCTTTTCTTGACGCTTACTCCCGCCACCACCGTGATCGCATGAATGAGCCTCGACGCCGGCTATCTCCTTCATCACCCGCTTGGGCATTCCTCGGTACGTGAACGATGCCCTTCGCCTGAAAAACGCCGCGCCACCTTCCGTAGGGTGCATGCGTAAGCCCTCAAAGAGCTCCTCGGAAGGCGTCAGAGGCATACGCCGACGGCCATCGTTGCCAAGACGAAATGCTCGAAAGAGCTCGCTCCGACCGTGCGTCTTCGCCTGGGCTCCACAGTTCGGGCTCGCTCAACCCCCGAGCCGCTTTTGGGGTCCCTCGAGGGAAGTTGCTTGGCTTCATCGCTCAACGCCGCATCGAGGCCAACCCAAAAATCGCCGCCATCACGCACGGGCCGACAAACGCCAGGGCGCGTGCAAACGACGCACGGGATGTCTAGCCGCACCTAGGTCGCCGCTCGACCGGGAACGGAGAGCCTTCCGCTTTACAAGCTGCTGAAGAAAACCGAGAGCTTTGCCCGACCGACGGCCTCGCCAGTTTCGACTCGCGCTCTCCGCCAATCTCGGGCTGCAGGCTCGCCGCGCCCACCCAAACGAGCCGATCCTTCGGTATTACATCTCTCGCCACTAAGGTGGTGAGCACCGCGCTCGCCGCCTTAAGCGAGGAGGAAGGGCACGCGCCAAGGTGCAGCGCCCGGGCCTACTTTCATCAAATAAGTCCTCACCGACATTGCACCGGTGACACGAGCTCGAAAAGCTCGCTTCCACGCACCCACGCGCAAGAACTCGACACTACTGATTCCCACCCCGGTCAAGGTTGTCTCCTGGCACCCCCCCCTGGCGAGGTCATCCAGCCCCGAGCCACAGCCGCGATGGCCAAGTGGGGCTATTGAGATCATGGGGCCCGACATCACTTACGCCCCGAGCCAGCCATAAAATCGCAAGCTCGCGTCGACTTCATCGCGAGTGGACCGGAGGTCGAGCAACCACCGCGCCCGACGGCATCGGTCATCGGACGTCATTTCGACGGATCCGTGAAGAAAATGCGCCGCGCGCCTCGCCTTCACCCCCAAGGCACGCATGAAGTACCCATCCCCGCCTTCCCGGGCCCAACAATGTGGCCAGTGGCCGCGAGGGCCTTCTGTGAATGGCTTCGCGATCACACGTGGCTCGCATCCGCACTCGAGGTCCGGCTATCCGGCTCGTAAAGAACCAAGTCATGAAGCAAGAAAGTCACGCGCCAACCCTCAAGATGATCGCGCATCATCGTGGCGTGGTTCGTAAGCTCGGTGGAACACTTCCAGGCTCGGAGGTCACTCACATCCATCGCCACCTCAACAACGACGTCACGCCCCGCCGCCTCACGCCGGATCGATTGCCGGGTCCCACCAGGCTTCATGCACGAACAACACAAGCCGGCCGATAGCCGACCTCGCTGGAGAGTGAGTCCTCCCGCGGACGCGAACTCGACCGGCCGACGTCCCGGCCCTAGACCCGGCGTGAGCCCCCGCGAGCCCGACTCCCGCCCAACGCGAAAGCCCCGCTAGCCACAGCCGGAGCCCGACCGGCTCAGGGGGTGGCTTGGGGCTAGATCGAGTACAACGTGTCCCCAAGCCCGACCGGGCGAATCCCGCCGCTCCTCCGTTCAAGGAAGGCAAGCCCCCCAAAGAGAGGAATCAAGACGCCCAGCGCGAAGGGGTCATTCCATCCCTCGCTTCGCAAGAGCTCTAGACGGAGCCTCCGGGCGCCCCTCCAGCGCGTCACCTTCGAGCAAGGGAAGAGCTCATCAAGGGAGATCCACCCGGCGAGTGCGCGCCATCACGCGGCGCCCACGAGCCTTGCCTGAAGCAAGGTTCCAAGCATGGCTCCAGGGGGCCAACCGCCAACCGCGCCACCACCCGAGTCGTCCGGGACGCTGCGAGGGTCGCGCCGCTGCTGCACACACCTCCCCCGCGCCCCTGGCACGATCCCGCTTACCTCGGGCCGCTCGCGGTCTCCGGGGCTCGACATGGTGGGACCCCTTCAAGAGATCAATGGGATACACGCACTCCTCGCCGCCATCGACAAAGTTCACCAATGCATCGAGGTCATGCCCATCGCGCTGTCGAAGCCGAGGAGACCGTGGTTCTTCAACGCATCATTCACCGCTCGGGTCCCGACTCCATCATCACCGACAACGGCACGAACTTCGTTGGAGAGGTTCATCGACCGTGCAGCGATCATGGCATCCGCTGCCGACACGCCCTCCGTCACCATCCGAGGACCAACGGGCGTAGAAACGAAAGAGCTAACGATGATCCTCGTAGGCGTGAAATCGCATCTTCTAGAGGCCACGCCCGGCCGGTGGTCGGCCGAGGGCGGCCGTATGGATTTCCGCGACAACGCCGAGCAGCGCCACGGGCGGACGCCGTTTTCCTCGTTGCGGTCCGAGGCCCGCGTTCCCCACCGACCTTCGTGGAGTACGGCCTCGCCGCGCTGGCCCGTAGCCTTCAACGAAAGCACACCAAGCGCTGTTCAAGACGCCGATCACATCGCCGACGGTAGGCTTCAGCGATATCGCCCTCATCCACCCGCCTGGGCACCGCAGTCCATAGGGCTACCACGATCGCCACGCCAAGGACGAAGCCGTCGGGCACACGCCCCGCGCCGAGTCTAGAGCTCAAAAGACAAGCACAGTTTTCCTCGGCTCCACATGGGAAGGTCCCTTCACCATCGACTGCGCCGAGGCCTGCACGCACAAACTCAAAGACCACCATGCCGAGTCCTCGCCAATGCATGGAACATCGAACACCACGTCGCCGCTCTACCCTTAAATGTACTTGAAATCTTGTAGCCGCGAGAGCTCAATAAAAGCACAAATTCGATGCAAAAATATGCAAGATTTCTAATTCTCTCCTTAAGAGCACACTTGAGTTAACGACCGGCCTCTCTCTTGGCGAAGACCCGCCTTGCTCAAGTTACAAGGAGCGGGTGCACACCCCACGCCAACACACCATTTTTTCGCAAAAACCTCGTAGTTTAGAGCTCGCCGACAGTCGAGACTCACGAACTCACACTCTCCTCCTCTTTACTCAAACAACGCTCCGAAACCAAGTCGCGAGCTCATCGCTTTAGAGCGCAGCGACCGCCCAACCACCTCCCGCGCCCGCGCCGAGGAATGGCTCCGGTCATCCACTCTTGAATCATGAGCCAAAAGTCGGCGGAAACAGTACGATATAAGAGGAAAGATGACTCAAGTACTAACTACCACACGAGCTTCCATAAGCTTTTTACAATTTGCCTCGACAACGAGGACTTAAAAGCTCACAACCAAAAAGAGAGGCCTAGCCCCGAGCTCCTACTCCCTCGTGGCAGCGGGTCCTGGGTCCATCGGGGGCAGGGACGTCCCCGCTGCAGCCGCCTCCTCCTCCTCAAAGGGCTCCTCGGCCGCCCACCTCCGCCAGCCAGGGGCTCGAAGACCCGAGCCTCCTCGGGTGGTGAGCTTGAAGAGCTGACTGCACAGCCGCTGTGGCGCCCCGGGCCGCGGCGTGCCGCTCCACGCCAAAGATCGCCAATCTTCGGCGCCCACCCCTTCTTCACGATGTCGACCGCGCAGGGGGTGGGTGAAGACGACACTGACCGACTTTGCGGAACCACGGCTCCGCGCCCTGGCCACCTTGCGTGATGGTCGACACCGCCGACCGGGTCCGCGCCCCTCCACCACGAGGACGCCGCACGGCCTCGACCTCGGACGCGCGAGACTCCCATGCGCGCGGCTCGCTTCCTCGGCGGCTCCTCCACGGCTCCGGCGCTCTGAGGCTCCCGAGCTCTTCCGCAAGACATCAACAAGGTCGCGGGTCCGTCCGCTCAAGTCCGCTTCTCCTTCTCCCGCAAAGACGAGCCGGCGGTATGCCGTGGACCCTCGGGCGCGCGAGCCTCCGACCCTGTCCTCGGCTCACGCGGCCGCCCCTCTCAGAGCCCTCGCTCTCATCTATAAGCAAAAACGGTGGGTCGTGATAAGTCACGGACTACGAGGATACAAGGCGTAAGACAAGTCGCCTCCGCTTACCCACTACTCATCATAGAGCTCCCGCTCGTTGCACCACAACTCGTGGTTTTCCCGGCCCACCGATCCTCTCCGCTCTCTGGCGGCAGCATGCACCACAGCCCTAAGCTTCGTGGTCATAGGCCAGCCCCGCCGACGAGGACATCAGCCCCGGACGCCGACAAACAGACAAAGAGGATCCGGAGCACTTACTCGAGCTCAAGATCACGATGGCGGAGTTGCTCGGGCGAGCTCATCCTTGTCCATCTTCCGGGGGACTCAGCTCAAGCGCGCCGAGCGCCCAAGCTCCTGCCTCATCGAGCCCCGGCGGCGGGAGCGAGCCTCCCTCCCCGCACCCTCCCGCCGTCCTTGGCGGGCGAGCTCGAGCTCCTCCCCACGCCCGGGCCGCCCCGCCGCGGCCTCCACCTTGCCCGCCCCTTGGCACCGCTCCTCCGCTCGCTGAAATAAGGCGGCGTCGGCCGCCTCCTCCGCCCGGCCTCCAAGAACCGTATCGAGCCGCGCGGGTGCCGAGCCTCGCCGCACATCTCCTAGCTACAAGACAACGCCCGCCGCCCCGACAAAACTACCAGCCCCGGGGGAGGTCTTTGTCGCTGCGTTATGCTCGATGGCCTCCTCAGACGCCCGCAGAAAGGGCCAAACGATTAAACAAGGTAGAAGGCACTAAACGAAACCCCGACTACCACGACATCGACAGTCCCCGGGAAAGACGACGGCGCACTTCGCCGGGCGCCCAACAATGACGACTCCGCCCTCCGGCACTGGCGATCATCGCGGGCGACTCCGGGCGCAAGTCGGAGGAATGACGATGTCCACGCCCTGGTGGAGGGGCGCTGCCGCAGCAGCAGCGCACGACACTCGCCCTCGCCGACCGACGCTCTCACGGGCGAGGAACGGCACTGACGGCCGTACGTTCACTGGCGGCGCTTTGACGGCCCTTCGCCCCAAGCCTCCCCTCATCGCCGTCCGGGCACCGCCCTTGCCGCCGCGTCCGGCGCCCTCGCCGCCGGAGATGTCGATGACCTCCGCCCTTTAGGACGTGCCGCCCTCCGGGCGCCCTCCCGACGCCGCTCTGCGGGCTGGCCGGGTTCCTCCGAACCGCTCCGGCCTCCGGCCGCCGAGAGGAACTGGCGCCTTTGGTGCCGACGCCCGCCCCTCCCAGGTGAGGTCGCCGTGGTTTTCGACCGGCCGCTCAGACGCCCAACGCCTGGCTCCACGGACGGCCGGGCGCCGACGGCGAACGGAGCACGAGGCCCCCGAAACCAAGCGCGGCCGGGTCGACAACGCCCCTTTAAAGGGGAACAAAGCACCATCATCCGGCGAGCCCTCGCCGCCCCTCGCCTCCCACCGGGCCGCTCGTCGGTTACCATCTCGGCTCGCCGCCGCGCTGGAACTCACGGCATCGCTCATCGCCGACGGTGCCGACGCAGCTCACCATCTCCTCGGCCTCGAGTCCCGGAAGCCCGGCCGAGCTGGGCACGCCCATCTCGACGTTTTCGTGGGCCGCCGCACCCGAACATAGCCGAGTCGCACGCGCGGCCAACCATTACAAACAACGACGACACGGCGGGACAAACTCACCGAGCGGCCACCCCTTCGCTTCGCGCCGGCCTCCCCGAGCTCCCCGAGTCGCTCCTCGACCGGCGTGCCCGGCCTCGCCGGCCGGGAGCCAAAGACCGGGCCGTGGTCTGGGAATGGTGCCGCTGGCCAAGGCCATCACCACCAAAGGCGCTGAGTCGCAGCCCCCGATGAGCTCCCCCGCCTCCCGCCCGAGGGCACGCGACGCGGAAGGCGCCCCCGCAGCCGACGCCGCGCCAAAGCCCACCTCCCGACCGCCCGGCCGCCGCCGGACGGCCCGCCCCGCCCGAACGAGGGCCCGCTGACGCCGCGCATGCCGGCCTCGCCCACGGAAGAGGGGGTTGAGAGTCGCGCGCACCACGCCAACCTCAGAGCGCCTCGAAGCTCACAGCGCACAAGCAGCAAAGGAATGAGCTAAGACAAGATGGTGAGCGCTACCAACGCAAAGGTCCCTCGGATTAGAGGATCTCGAGCTCCCGGCGCCCTCACCCCGTCTCGTCACTAGATTCATCCGTGAATCCACCCGGGTCGACCGAGGAGGGCAGGCATTTGCCGCCCCCACGAACGGGGCCCTCCCTCCCTCATCTCCCACATCCGGAGAGTCTCGACACCGGGAGAGGCACCACCGCCTGCGAGTGGAGCCGCCTGATGATGGTTCACCACGCCGCCCCGTCCCGAGCGACCTGATCTGCCCCACGCCGCTCCACCGATCCGTGGTGTTGTCGCGTGGCGACCTCGCGCCCAGCTTCTGCCCTTGACGGAAGGTGCGCCCAAAGGAACCGCGGCAGAGGATGAGAGGGGCTTTGCTTTTCGTAGAACCACTCCTCCCCTCCACCCTGGCCGACGGAAGGCCCCCTCCGGAAGGGACCCCCCGGATCCTTCCCGCGCAGCCGCAGACGCACGACGCCAGGGGGCCGGGCCGCCTCCCCCGGCCCGGTGGCTGAATCTTCGCCAAGATGTAGTGCTTTGAAGACCTGGGCTTGGGAGGGATCCCCAACCACCCCGCAGAGCATCATGAAGTGGGAGAGGAGCAAAGACCGTCGGGGCGTGTGAAGGTGCCGGCTCGATGCCCCGCACGCGATGAGCCGCCGGAAGAAGTCATCATCCGCTGGCATGCCGAGCCCGCGCCGTGGAAGGCGATGAACGACGACGTAATTCCGTCGGCAGGTCGGGCACCACGCGACGCCGGGCGGATGATCGACTCCTCCGCCACCGCCCCGCGGATACGGCAGCCCGCCGACGACGCCGCACCTCTCGACCGCCCGTCGCCCGAACGCAGCCACAGCCCATCTTTCAACCCCCTCGCCGGATCGCGGGCGGCGAGGGAGGTGGAAGATTGATCTTAAGAACAGCTGGCGATTGATCCCTCTCTTCTCTCTCCGTGAAGGAAGGCAAGTGTGACGGAAGCCAGAATCCGCCCCGACATCTCTGCTTATTTATAGAGCCGGGCGCGCGAGGCGACGAGGTGAAACCGCCGGGGGCCCACCACGCACCACGCACGCCCTCCCGCAATCGACACCGCGAGGTCGACGCTGCCTGACACACCGGCGGAGCCGAACGTCGCTGCACACGGGATAACTCCCACCGCGGCATTAATGGTAAAAATCTCAACCGTAAGATCCCAACGGCTATTTACACATGGGTAAAAGTCTAAGAGCTTGGCGCAACGGTCGATCGCGCCAGAAATCTGAACAAAACGCGAAACGCCGAGCTCACCGACTGGTTCGAAGGCCGGCCATCAAGAGTTTCAAGGCCGCCTAGAGACACCACGAAAGTGAGGGAGCGCCTTGGGAAAGCCGGGCGCGACAGCCCACGCCCGAGCCCTCGAGCGCTCGGGGCTTTTGCGCGCCGCGCCCAGGTCGGGCCGAGGGCCACGTGATCACTCCGAGCTAACCTCATCGATGAGGAGCCACCTCGCCCCGTGCATCGCCGGCTCGGTGAAACCACGGAAGTCGGGCTCGGAACCCGAGGTTGATCCCACTACCGATGATCGCATCGACGAGCCGACGAGCTCGAACCTCACCCGACTATCCGACGGCAACACCGAGCACCGATCTCGGCCAACGGCAAGACCGAAGCTCGAGCTCACCACCCCCATGACCGAGGGGAACCGGGACGAACAACCCACGAAACCTTGACAAGCCACCGCGAGAACTTTCATCACGAGCCTCACTCCGCGAAAGCTGCACGCGCACCCACGATCAAACATCAATCGCATGCCAACAAGGGCTCCCCCACGACGGCAGAGTCGCCGCACCTGACAGCATCCGAGAGACCTCATCTCTCCCAAACCGGGGCTACCGTGGGGATCGACATTTGGGACACCAATAGAAGAGCTCCCTACTCGTCATCACAGTAAACGGCGACCCGGGTCTCGACAAGGCGAGAGGCGAGACGACGAGAGACGATCACCGACACGACCATGCGACGAGCCTCATCGCCCAGCGCGAACTCCCCGCACGCGATGAGTTCCCTCCTCGCTTTAAGCTCCCCCACCAGCCCCCCCGGGATAAGCGACCCACCTTCCCCGCTCATTTCGCCTCCCCCATGACGAGCCTCCCCCGCCCTCATCACGCCAGACCCCGGTGATGGGAACCTTTTCCACTCGCCGAGCTCTCTCGCGACGAGCCCCGCGACGACGCCCACGAGAGCCTCGTCCGGGCCTCGCCCCTCGAAGAGTCTCACGGGTACGAGAGTTGGTCAACAACTCCCCGACAAGTTCAACCACTCCTCTCGACGCGCGACCGTAGCCACATGAGCTACGCCTACGGAGAGGTCATTCACACCTCGCCATACCCCTTCGGGCTCCAACAGCCTCGCTGGCGCGTCCGCAGCACATACATGGAGTACGCCTTCCATCGATGGTATGGATGCCCCCATACCGAGAAGACATCTTCCAACTGCAATTAGAGACAAGACGGCGCCGACCACCGCCCAAACCGCATTCTCGCGCACGACGACCCACCACAACGGCTTCAGCACTCGGGGAGCCCAGGAGCTCTCGCCCGCCGGAGCTCGACTAAGAGCTCTTCCACGCAACTACCGCCCTACACATGTGTTTTTATTTCTCCAAGTCCCTCAACCCGGGAGTTTTCATGTTTCGCCTCCCCTGACCGAAAAGGGGAGGGGAGGCGGCCTGCTGAGGCAAGGCAACAAGGTTCACTCCTAACAACACAACACCCACTGACACGGCACCAGCCTCAATCACGTGCAGACTTGGGAGCTCCCTCTCCTCCCTCTCGACCCGCTTGTACGAGAGCCCCATGAGCGTTTGAGCCGGATAGTGATCACACCGAAATTAGGGAGCCCGATTCGCCAACCGAACCAAGATAAATCTTATGTCATTCTTCAGAGCTAGGCCATCGGTTACACGACGAAGACAGGCCGCATGGCAGATCCATAGACCACGCTGCTGGCGCCGCTAGCAGAGGCCGCGGCGACGACCACTCCTTCGATGGCTTCCCCTCCGCCTCACCGACGTCGCAGCCAGCTAACGATGCGCTCGGCACCATTGACTTCTCTCCAAAGACCGGAATGGAGCAAACACACATCGGAAGCCGCCTTCACTCCGCCCCGATGCAGGGACATTCCCGTCGCCTCCGTGGCGCCATCGACCGTCCTCAAGCATGTAGCGGAATTAATCGCGGTGACCAGCCCCATCCGCGACCAGACCGTTAGACGCTTCTTCGCCCCTCATCAAGACCTGCTCGCTGACATTTCTTAGCGCAATCAAAGGAAACAGTATAAAACCCATCCTCACACGCCAGAATGCTATCGATATCTCTGGGCGTAAACCACCATGTCGGTGATCCTCAAAGGGATTGTCAACGGGATAGATCTTGCCATCTTAGATATTTCATCCGCAGTTTTACACTCCGATCTATCAATATTGCAGCATTTCACCCGGAAGTATTCAGGTATCGTTATTTATATTTTCCCAAAGGAAGGCATGTGATTAATAAGCTAGCATGGCATCCTGAATAGAGGAACATGTGTTTGCTTAGACCAAATTAGCATACTGCGTAAGCAACAATGACTGGTTTGCATGGATAGTGTGACACACACCCTAAGAATCCACCGACAAAAGGATAAAAGAAAATAGGTAAAAAGAATAAATAAATAATCTAATGGAGTAATTCCTAATGTATCTAGTCATGGCCACACAAATGAATAGTTAGGATCATATGCAAGCGATTTAATCATGGTTAGGTCTCAAGATAGCAGGGAGCTCACTGGATACCACTCACGGCCCGGAGCAGGAAGCACATTTCACGAACTCCCACGTTTGTACGGGCACGAGCGTGGGATTTCAAGGGCGGCAAGGCTTTGTCACGGCCAAGCCGCCTACGCCAACCCGTGGCGTGCACTCATATCCCGCAGTGTCGGTAATGCCGGGGCACCATGCCTGCATGTTAGAGCACTACTAAACGTGTCAAGGATCCCCACTCGTCGAACGACGGACTGGGAACAAGTAAGAGCAAACCCGAAGGAACAACGAGGCGCATTACCACCTCCTAACTCAAGTTAGGCATATGATGATCGATGATGAGGCGAGATGAACATGTCAAGATTATGATATGTAAACTACATGCCAGTTCATATACCAACACACAAGAACACGAACAAGACTATACTCTAGAGAGCTAGGCCAACTCGAGATGGCCAGAATGGAGCCACTCCTCTCTCTCCCTCTCGTCCGCTCAGCATGCGAAGCCCGCGCGTGAGCCGCAGGCTTGAGCCTCGGATAGTGATCACGCTGGACAGCGTGTCCGCCCGGAACCAGTATAAATCTCGTGTCATTGTCTCTAGAGCTAGGCCCATTGGGCATTAGCTAGACATTCGCGCGGCGGTGGTATCAGACCACCTGCAGCACATTAGCGTCGATCATAATACATGTTCTCCGCCTTACCGCTGATGAGATTGATGAATTGTCCACTAGTATGAGGGTAGATATGGGTTTGTGATAAGCTAACACTTTTGTAATTTGCTTAAGGACTGGAATGTGCCGGGCATGA
>JADLZK010002611.1:0-38102 GCA_015847255.1 Hyparrhenia diplandra
ATATAGGGGTCTCCGTGCCTCCCTCCTAGTTCCATAGGCAATGTGGTACTAAACCTTCCACCATGTATTATGCTAATGCACATAGGCTTAGATGGGCCGATTCAGGTCTGGGCCTTCGAGTCTTCCATTGGATGCACCATAGCCCTTTGGATCCAACCGACCTTTTGATAGATGGACGTGATTGCTCCTCAATGGCGTTATGAACCGACGCCGGCCGAGGTCGACAAGGCCCCATGGCCGCGGCCGTCGCCTACTAGGCGGCCGCCCCGGCACACCGCTGTGTGGGCCCCAAACTTGTGGGTCATGCCCTTCCGTGTCTTCGAATGTTCTTACGTGAGTTTCAAGTTGGATTGTTTCACTTGGATAAGTCTTTATGTCGTAGGGGTTTGTATATTCCCGTTTCATCCCCGAAAATATATAAATCACCAAACCTCGTGGAATTATGTCAAGAAAGCCCCTATACTATGTTGATATTCATTTTAAGCCCTTATTTCGCTTTAAAAGCCTATATATTTTATGCTATAACAGTCAACAGCACCCCTTTCCCCTCATTCTTCTTCCCGAGGGTCATCTTGGCACCCGCCGAGCCTTGCAAGAGTAGGTGGTCTATCTACCCAACATAATTGCAATTGGATTATTCATTAACTTTTTGTCAAAAACTGCTCGGTTTCTACATTTCCAAATTGCTCAACAAATAGCCTAATAGCCTGAATGTAAATGGCCTAATACTCCAAATTGCCCAACAGCTTGCCGTGGACGAGTCAAGTTTTAGGTGGTGAAGCAAAATGTCACCATGAAAAACTAGTTTTTCCTTTTGCTTTTCTCGATGTAATGCCTAACACTCAATTTGTTCGAGTTTTGCCGCATTCTAAATTCACAATAGCTTGCTTTGCTCAGCTGAAATATAAATGTTAGAACCTAAATGCAAGATTGCTTATCTAATCCGCGATGGAGTATATATATTTTTTCACTGCAACCCCATTTCCATTGATTTTTTTTCCACTGCGGCTATATAAAAGGGGTTGAATTTATATCCGACATGCATCGACGTAATAAAACTTGTATTTTACATAAGACCCGAGGTAGAGTTGCAATATTAACGATATTACATACACTATATAAAAAGGTTCTTACAATGAGCGCTGAGCGCTTGGCTGGGGCCAAGACGCTGCTCGCCCATTAGGGTTCTAAATGTCCTGCCTTTACTGCATCTTTCGGAGTGAGCGCCCGCAACAGGCTTTAATACGCACGGGATTTAGTGCTGCTCAAACTTTCCGTCTCGTAGTAAACCCTTGTTACACACGCTGCCGTGGGAACGCTCAGGGTCCCGCCTTTGCGCGACAAGCTGGGTACCAGTGATTACGTACATTATTACCAAAGAAGCGACCGTACCTTTTGAAACATCACGCATCAAGGCATCGAATCGATCGTATCGCTGGCCCAAAAGTAGCGACGCGATTTGAACCCAATATGCGATCAGAACGGTTTCAACGCATTTAACATCGTGCGGCAAGAAGGCGTCTCGCGCCACTAACGCACATGACAGACGCTGTATGCATCGCGCGCCCTAACCGTTATCCATTCAAAGACACCGATCATTATAAGGGTCTCAGAATCGCTATTCAAATACGTAATCTGCGGTGGAAAGGAGCCGACCGCGGATATCTTTCGTAGATTTACAGACGCCTGGTACACGCGGTCCGCGGTCACCCTACAGAGCTACGACGCAGCTAGATTGCTCGACCAGAACTACACCCAGCTCACGACGCTTTGTTTTGTACTACCGTCTGCGGAAACTTAATGCACTTTCGCACGCTTTAGGTCGCTCGGACCGTGAACTCGCATTTAACTACAATGCATGTTTAAAACGATCGCGCAATGTGTTCCATGTTATAGACGGTTGTTCGCGAACACGTGTTAGGAAGCAACACACGAGCTACGCACGTGTTTTAGTAAGCTCGCTCGCGCTCCTTTCTAGCTTTACAGACGCTTTTTTGTAACCACGCCCGCGGGATTTAGTCACTTTTATTGCATCTAATCTTTTGATTCTCGCGACGACCGTGAACGCTACGTGATTTTCACACGCTTGTTCGGTGTTTCGGGACGCTTCTTCCTACACGCCGATGCACATTTAGTACGAAACCACACAGCGCAAGCGCCTTCCGCGGGTCCGTATTATTGTGATACCGCATCAAGCCAAAATTTATGCGACGTAAATTGAAAATGGTAGACACCGGCAAACACAAATAATACGTGCATGCAATGTGTCCCATCACAAACAAAATGGCGACGGCAAAGCAAAGATTGCAAATTCAAGTGTATCTCGATTGTTCACAGATGTACCCTGGCTCTTCAGTGGCACGCCTTACGCATTGTTCACAACACAATAACACGCTCACATGCATGTATCCAGCCTTTGACCGTCATGCAAAGAAGGGAAACAAAGAATACGCTTCACATGTATGTATCCACCGATCGCCATGCGGCAAGGGAAACAGAAGAAACTCACGTTCACTTAAACAAATACTCGCCTTCGTGGTCGATGACATGTTCCATAAGAAACTTGGCCATCTTCTCTAATATCATCCAAATTGATAGAATCTCCCGCCAAGTCAAAATCCTAATACAAAGAAAGGTAGGCGTAAGTGTTTGTGTACACATGGTCTATATTGCCAAACAAAGGTAGGCACAAGATGGAGCTGCACTCGAAGTTACCCGTGACGATCCAAATGAACTTGTTTCATCGCAGTGCATCAAGTGGTGCACCGCAGCACCCCCCCGCCTTGTTATCGCTTGCAAATGTGCACCGCAATCATATGAAGAAATTCTGGATAAATCTCAAAGGCCCAATATCTATGTTCCCAATATTTGCAAACATACAAAGATCCAAGTTTACCTTTTTTAAGAGATGGGTTTAAGGTAGTGTTGGAGTCCAAGAAAGTAGTTATGTCTAAGCATGGACAATTTATTGGTGAGAAAGGCTATGGTTATGAGAGGTCCTGCTTTCGCCTAAGTTTCAAGTGATTTTTGTAATAAGTCGTTGAATCAGATTTGTGACACAATTATTGATAATTCGAAAGTGTTTGGCATTCTCGCTTGTGTCATGTGAATTTTGGTGTCACATCTATCTAGCTTGCGCTAATTCTAGATATGAATTTTGGTGAGCTTGCGCTAATTCTAGATTTCACCATTACCAAAGGTTCTAAGTGTCATAATTGTGTGCAATCTAAGCAACCCTCGAAAGCCTCACAAGGCAAAGGGTGGAGGAGAGGCTCTTGGCACCTCTAGAACTCATACATTCGATCTATGTGAGATGAATGGTGTGTGGAAAGAGATATTTCATGACATTAATTGATGATACTTCTAGATTTTGCTATATTTACTTGTCGAAAACTAAAGATGAGGCATTATTAGACTACTTTTAAAATCTTTAAGGTCAAGTTGAAAATTAACTAGAAAGAAAGAAAAATTAACCAACATGTCTTGTTATCACTTATCGCTTTTGCAACAGTAATCGCAAACATATGAAACACATGTTAGAATTTATATATGAATAGTTCCCCTAAAATTCATATGAAGAAATTCCGATAAATATCAAAGGCCCAATATTCAAGGTTCCCTAATGGGCTTTATTGTTTCAGCCCAAGAGTAAAGGTGCGAGGTGCTATATCAATTAGTATCACAAGCTTGATCGTGATTATCATTCCTAGTCATAAGACCCCCGATAAGAACGATAAGGAAGATTAGTCGCCCTTATCTGACGATTACCTCGTCCGACGGCCTCCGATCGGCTTACCTGACAAATTTATTGTCCCGATGCCTCGATGACCTTATCGATCTTATATATACTATATATATATATGATGTAAATATATGTGATTTGACCTGATCCGTGACAATTTGCACCACATACCTTCCCAACCTTGTTAATTTGTTCCTCTTAACAAGTAACAAGTCCGCTAACATAGAAGCACTTGCTACCCGACTTGAAGCGCCAATCCAACCTAAGAAGAATGTTCCAAACTGGCCGCTGGCAAGAAAGTTGATGAGATGACGCTGATAGTGTCACCCATCCATCCGACATTATTGTGCAGCCATATTCCTTCCAAGCTTCCTCATGCTTCTTTCTCGTACCCTCCGTCTTGTTCACCGCCTCTCAAGAAGTGGATTTCTAATCTCATGGTATGAAGGTGAGCGATACCCAGACCATATTGCCCAATGGACTCAAGCATAATCTCCCAATTTTCTTGAGTTAATAACATTTAATGGTATTCCATTCTCATAACCCTAGTGGTCACCGAAGGTTGAGGATAAGGTTGACTCCGCTTCTGGTCACTCTCACTAGTAGTCACTCCTCACTCTTCTCTAACCCTAGTGGGCCTTGGGCTAAGACTTCGAAACCAGCCCAACTTATCGCCCCGCACAACTTATCTGGATGACTAATCGTGGATATATCAGCCCCACCTGGACGACTCAATCATTTTGATCGCTTCAAAACCGATCGAACGACCTTATTTAAGGGCTAGATAGCACATAAGGACGACTAATCGCGCCGTCCGATATGAAAACAATGGATTAGTATCATATTGTCGGGTTGATGTAGAGGTAGGAGTTTTCCGCCCTATATATTTGTACCAAGCCTACCGGGATTAGACACAACACCACAACTATAATTGTGTAACACCCTCAAAAGCCACAAAAGCCTAAGATGTCACTAAACGCCCCTTCTCTCATGCTAGAGTATAAAACTCGGCAACAAAAACCCAACATCAAAGTAAAGCGTGAAAGTACCATGGGAATAAAACTATGAAATTAAATAAAGTTCCAACTTAAAGGTTTATTGAACCATGAAGTATCATCGTGAACACAACTAAGTTCATGACAAGAAGCCAGAGGTGAAATTATTATATCTAGAAGTGAATGTAAAGTGAAGACGTGCCGCTAATTCCCAGCCCTCCAAGCAAGCATCCAATCAAACACTGAAAGATATAAAGGGGTGAGAATAAATCTCAAAGAAGCAAACCGCCCTCGATCATGTCATTCAAACTACAAGTTCATTAAGCATCGACTTAAAAGTTGAAGATACAACAATATAAGAAATTAATAATTCATAGACAAATTATTCAACATAAATAAGTAAACAACATCCATGATATTTAATAAAATAAACCACCTCTTCAAATGGGAAATAAACTCCGCATATCCCACAACCTCAATGCAAATAAACCGTGAGTGCAGATGCAATGCATATGCATGTCCACCCGCCTCCATACCCAAGAATAGTATGAAGCTGCATCGCACCCTCCTCGGGCAACGCACGATGTCGTACCGGGTACGGTCGCCAAGCCAGCTTACATCCACGAATGTAGTGCAATGCAATATGATGCAATGATATATGGTGCAACCACAAAAATATTTACCACATATGCAATGTACATCCACCGCTATAGAATATAACACTTACCTTGTGTCGATAGAAAATGATAAAAGATTCAACAATTGAGTATCATATATAATAGGGATACAAGTGAATTCACAATTATAGATATTATGTTGGTTTAGTTAATGTTATGGCATAGTGTAGGTAGATTAAATAACATGTCAAGTCCGTAGTAACCATCGCTACATTTACTTTGCCTTCAACCTAAGATCAAAAAATGAGAGCTAAGCACGATCCGGAGGTGCACCACCTGACCACAAGCATATCTCGCATCAATTCCATCATACAAATAAATCAAGAAATCAAGATACACAATAAAGCCGCCTCAAACCCGCTTATTTGACATCTACCGCCTCGCTATTAATCGTAATAAAGAAAGATGGATTCTTATCTTTTCATAGACAAATAACCATATTATAATAAATTCCCAAAATCTACCAGATCATAGAACATTCATTTATCTACAACTTCCTCAGATTATAAAAATTTGGCATAAGAAGTCTAGAAAATAACATAAGCATCTTTGCATCTTAACTGAAGATTCTGGGTCAGAACAGGACAGCAGTCTTGTAAAATTGAAAACTGGAGATATATATGTCACAAAAATTGTGTTCTCTACCAACTGAAAGCTTAAGAAAACCTATACAATTCTTATTCAGATCACAAGTTCAAATTCCTCCATTACAGGGGCCAAAACTAGGTAACCCTAAAAACTGTTCAGAATTTCGTCACTGCAAAACAGCCGTCTAAGAATGGCTGTATCTCCAAAAAATACAGAGGCTATGAGGGTGATATTGGTGTCAAAAGAAAGGTATTGAAGTCCTCTACAAATGTTTCCACTTTGTCAAAAATTTATTGAGGCCACTAAGATGCCCTAAAAACGGCGTAATTTAACAGAAAAACTACACAATCTGACGGGATTTCAGGTCGTGGACGAGATCAAGTTTAGGGAATTTCGAGAATTACTCCATCCAAAACCCGCTCCAATTGGATGATTTGATCCACAAAACATGAACCAAAGAAGGGGGATTATGATCTGAAATCTCACCTAGGGTAAAACCCAACAATTCACTTGATCATCCCCTACGATTCACCTCCTTCTTCTTTCTTTTCTCTCCACCTTACGGCGACATCTCCACTCATATTTTACTTTTTCGCCATCCCAATCGGTTTTAGGAAGATCGTAAACGATGACGGCAACGGTGACGCATGGCAAGGCCTCAAATCACCCCTCTCTTCCCCTTCTCTCCTCCCCTTCTCTTCTTAGTTCCCTCTCTTCTTTCTTCTCCCCACGTGAGCAGCCAAGGGAACACCTAAAGGTTGTAGGAGGGAGGAAATGACCAGGTCTAGATGGGATCTCATGGTAGGGAGAGAAAAAGAGAATATGAAAAGAAAGGAAAACGAAAAGCCCAAAGATAGGCTTGGCCACGGCAGGGGTCTTGGGCTGTTGGTCAGGCACTGTAGCTTTCGCGACATTACTGTAGCAGCATGGTATAGGACTATTTTTGCCTTAATAAATCTTGCACACAACATACCTTTTATCCAATGTATAAATATCAAGTATGACTAGCAAACCTAAAATGTTTCATCAAGTTGTACGCAGACGGTAGTCTCAGCTTATCCATCCGAAGGCCAAATCAAAATTCAAGTTTACGGCCTCTCTTTAAATCCGATCAATCCACATTAAATAAATTTCTTAATCCATAAATAAAGATCCATTTTTATGCCGGGAATTCTCGTGTGTTACAAATTGGGAGTTTCAATTAGAAAAATCCTAAAGGGCGCACCCAAAGCCAGAGGTTCCCGCGACCGCGTGGTCCGGAAGGGTATTTTAGCGCAAATTTTTACCCGCACCATGTGCAATATAAGGAGCCCGTTGCTTGAACCCGACCTTCCTAAGCAAAAAGCAGACCACTTGCACCGTGCCAGCCCTTCCAATTAAAAAATCCTAAAGTAGTAAAAATAATATTTTTCTTTTTCCCGCCATCGCTGCATAGTCTCCATCCCCCGCGGTGTCGAATGAGATTTTTGGGAAGCGCTTCTTCGCGGATCGCCTCCCAAATCTTCCACGTAGTTTCTCTTCATCGCAAGGCCATCCCGCGCCATAAGGCTTGCGCTACGGATCATCAACAAGGAACACTCATCGACTAAGCTTACGCGATCGCCGCCCCCGTGATCAACACCACCGTGTACTTCTACATCGGTGTATTACATCCGTGTTCTAATCTTATTGTTCATCATGTTCAATCTGCCTAGTGTCCGAACCGCTTATGTTTACATCGCTATATGCCATGATCATGCTCTCTTTATATACATCGATCATGTCATGCTTCGCTATATACTTTTTAGATCATGATATGCTTTGTTATACGATGCTAAGTCATGCTAGTATGATACACATGTTTACACTAGTTGTTATGATCATGTTGAATCATGCTATGATCTTGATATGCTTTTGTGTTATGCTAGTATGCTTCACATGTTTAATCTAGCCGCCGCTTTGTCATGATTTATTTTTTATGAAATTAACTGAAATTGCCTAATATCTCAACAATCCAAAAACCTTATTATAGCCTTTTTCTTGATTTAACTATGGCTTTTTTTCACCGACGTGTCGAGGCTAGAAAAAAAATTTCTAGTGCAAATTTTAAGAGGCGGCGAAGTTAAGGCCATGCTCGCCACAAAGCTAAAATGTTTTGATTATTGTTGGCTTGCCCGAGGGAAATATCTTTGGAGAGAAGATTCCGTGGGGGCAACACTATCAACCGAATGCAACCATCGATATATATATTCTAAGTTGTAGATTATGGAGAGCTTTCATGACTACAAGATGGTTGCGAACCAATCTATAGTCAAGCAAGCTCATGAGGTTCAAAGACATGGCAAAAAGAAATTTGAACTCCTTAAGTGTGTCATACCCGACAAGTTTGTAGCCGTATGCATTAATGCTAAGTTGCCTTCTTCATAGAAGAGCTAGAAAATATCGCTTGAAAACCCGATAGCGCCTCTTGATGTTGAGGAAAAGATTCGGGCAAAGAACACTATTGAGAAGGGGAACCAGAGCCATTCTCGCACGAATTTGGTGCAGAAAACCCACATGGCAAGACCAAAGGTAGGAATAAATCTTCCAATGCCAAATTAACAACTACCCCCAAAAATAAGAACGCCAACCTCGTGACTATTAGCAATGCCGATGATGAGTACGCGAATGTTCCTACCCGACTATCGCTGTTTCAATCACCAAGTTGGTGGGTTGATACGGTGCTAATATTCCCGTGTGTGCCGACATCTCTTTAGTTCCTTCTTATCATTAGTTCCAAGGTTCATCCGTCCTAATGGGGAATGAGTCACATGCTTGTGTTCATGGTGTTGGCATGGTAGATCCGAACCTTGTTAGTGTTTCCCTTCTTTTTTAAGAGATGGGTTTAAGGTAGTGTTGGAGTCCAATAAAGTAGTTATGTCTAAGCATGGACAATTTATTGGTGAAGGCTATGGTTGCGGAGGTTTGTTTCGCTTCTAAGTTTGGCAGATTTTTGTAATAAGTCGCTGAATCGATATGTGGCACAATTAATGATAATTCAAGTGTTTGGCATTCTCGTTTATGTCATGTGAATTTTGGTGTCACATCTATCTAGCTTGCGCCTAATTCTAGATTTCACCATTACCAAAGGTTCTAAGTGTCATAATTGTGTGCAATCTAAGCAACCTTGAAAGCCTCACAAGGCAAAGGAGGAAAGACACTTGGCACCTCTAGAACTCAAACATTCCGATCTATGTGAGATGAATGGTGTGTGGAAAGAGATATTTGATGACGTTGATTCATGATGCTTCTAGATTTTGCTATATTTACTTATCGAAAACTAAAGATGAGGCATTAGCATTAGACTACTTTTAAAATCTTTAAGGTCAAGATGAAAATTAACTAGAAAGAAAAAATTAAACATCTAAGGTCGATCGTGGTTGTAAACCAATTGGATGTAAGTGGATATTCAAGAAGAAGCTTAGACCGATGGTGCTATTGACAAGTACAAGGCTCCCACTTGTGGCTAAGGGTTATACTCAAAAGGAGGGTTTCTTCGACACGATTCACCGTTGCTAGAATGACCACTATTCAAACACTACTATCCTTGGCGCCTCATATGGTCCGATCATTCATCAAATGGACGTGAAGACAACTTTTCTTAATGGAGAGTTGGATGAGGAGATTTACATGGATCAGCCCGATGGGTTTGTAGTAAAAGGTGAAGAGCAAAAGGTGTCATGGAGGTCTTGTAAAATGCACTATTTTGACTAAATCAACCGTAGAGGCGTAACTTATCGCTTTTGGATACAGCCTATGCTTTGTTATATGATGCTAAGTCATGCTAGTATGATACACATGTTTGCACTAGTTGTTATGATCATATTATGCTATATGATGTTGAATCATGCTATGATCTTGATATGCTTTTGTGTTATGCTAGTACACTATACACATGCTTAATCTAGCCGCCGCTCGCCATCATGGTTTACTTTTATGAAATTAATCTGAAATTGCCTAATATATCAACAACACAGTGGTTATTCATCGAATGGAAACGCGAAGCGCACAACTTCAAGTGAAGCACTACTTACTTTCGTGATATTTGGGGTTAACTAAAACTTTTTGTGTCCTCGTCACCTCCTTAGCTATGGGATTGAAAACATGCCAAGAAGCCTACACATGAGTAAAATGCAAAATGTCACATTCTTTTTTTATTTTTAGTAATATAATTAAGAAAAAAATGCCCGGGTCGCTTGTAGGTTAGGAACACTCAATGCTTTATTACGTTTTCAAATGGATGCGTGATTCAATTCAAGTCGGGTACGTAGTCAACAAAATAAACCCTACTCCACTTGATAGCAATGACAATAGCAATCCAAAGGTCCACCGTGGTTATGCACCTAACATGACAAAAATCCTTGTCAAGATGTTTCCTTAGGCCCCATTCTAGATATGTAATGCCCATGCCGCAGCCCCGCCGCTCAGCCCCTTCAAGGTCAATGGTTCAGATCAAGAAAGCCAACCGACAAAGACATGGCCCTAGCTTCCCCGAGGTGCATCTAGGAATAGAGGCGTGCAAAGCAAATTTAGCAAGCAAATAGATGAAGAGGCATCCCAAGTGAGTGTATTAGAAGAAATTGTACTCACAAAGATCATGCAAAAGAAAGGATGGACACATCCAATACATCCAAAGGCCATGAGGTCAAACAAATCGTCAAAACCCACATTGATCGCAGCCTCTTCGGGCCCGTGTCACGCCAAAAAAACTCTTTCACCGGGCACCGCAAAGAATCGCCACATTTTGCCTCGCTTGTGGTCGCTTGTCGCGATGTACCACTCATGAAGAGAAAGACAAGAAGGCCCCCGCCTTTGAAGCTCTTTTGGGTGATAGCATTGGAGATCCATGCCGGTAGTTAGGTTGGGCAAAAGATAACTAAAGGGCACAAGCCACTCTCAGGTCCCCCGAGCTCATCTATTGCAACCCGTGCTCGCTTCTAACCGGCTGGCCTCCAATTCCATCTCAACCGAAGCATCCTGGCCCCGGCCTTGCAAAGAATGGCTAAGGTGCCGCCGCGTCCGCAGCACCACCTATAGGACTAGAGGTGTTGGCAAGCGCTGAAAATTGAAATCGCGGAGTCCATCGCTCCACCTTAGCCTTGAGTCCATCTATTGCAAAGATGAAGCTTTGTGCGAAGTGCTTGTCTCTGTCGCCGCCATCTCTCTTCAGATCTAATCGTTTCCGCACACGCCGGACCAACAAGTCTTCCCACCAACCAAACATGCCCCGCCTTTGTTCTTCTTCCTAAGTTGTGTGTCTCTTACGAATTGCCGCTGCCTTTTCCCTTCCCTTCTCTACAACAAAAGCCGGACGGCCATATGCCCCCCCTCTCAGAGTAACATCTCCCGTGAAGCCACCCCGTGGAACCATCATCTCTTCCAATCAACCCATGTAGACATACCATGTAGACGCCTCGCTCATTTCCGGGTGCCCAGTGGCCCCTATGAGCACATATCTTTCCCTTACACCAATGACATCAAGGACAGTCGCCTCTCTAAAACTATCTCGAGAAAGACCGAGCCTCTTCACAGTCCAAACAATTTCGCCTTTTGTCACCCGACACCGCCAAGATGCTCAATGCACGCGAAAAAATCCCGAGCAAGGTTCTCGTGGATATTTGTCCCAAGGATTCGGGATTCCTTGGGCGGCCAATTCACTATCCTCCTTCGCCCAACCTTTGAAGAGTGCCGCATAATCAACTGGCCCCAAGGCACCTCATTTAATAGGTGATCTCTACCAGGCTACACCTGCGGCTCGTCTCTTCTTCCCGCCCGATGATGTGTTGTTGCCTCGCCGTTGGATCAAAAATCACGTAAGTAGCTTCATCGCCTCGAACAGATTTGAAAATTTTAGTCGCCTCTCGAAATTAGCAAGACCCTAATGTTTATACGCTTCTCAGTAATAGGCGCCTATGAGGACTACACAAACCACAAGAGGCAATGTATCACAAAAAATATAGTTCAGAATAGTGGAATAAACAAATCGTAGTTTAGTAAAAGCCATTTAATAGGCACATTTTTTGTAAGACAAAGTAGTAGTAGTACTCTACAGAAAGGCCATTGTTCTTGAGCATGCATATTCATCTATAAAGAAAACACAAACGTATAATAACATTATAGTAGCAAATGTGTGTATTGTTCAAGATCTACAACTCTATATATCCATCCGAGGACAAAATTATCACCTTTCCTCACTTATAGGCTTACGTAAAAATTCAGCGCGATAATCGCAGGTTTTCTATCCCTTCCGCCCGATGATGCGTTGATGCCCGGGCCGTTGGATAGAAATCACTAAAGCTTTGTCGCCTCGAAAGAGTATTTGAAAATTTGGGCCGCCCAAAAAATTAGCAGGCCTAATAATATTATACGCCTCACTCTATAATAGGCGCTCTACGAGGACTACACAAACCCATCGAAAAGTAAAAACAAAAAAAAATGTAGTTCAGAATAGAGGAATATATAATCAAACCGCATTCTTTAGTAACAGCTTGTTTTAATATGATTCCCCGTAAGACAAGATAGTTGAAGTTCTTACGAAAGCGCCATTGTTCTTGTCTTCTTGAACACGTATATTCATGTATAAGGAAGGAAAATTAAGTGTTAGCTTTTTGCAGCTTCCTATGATGACAAAACACAACGTATAACTACATTATAGTAGCAATGTGTCGTTCAAGATCTACAAGTGCCTGTAGTTCAAGAACTGCTCATGTAATAGGCAATTTTTTTTAAGACAAGATAGTATTATAGATAGCTATCATGTTTCTTGAGCACGCATAATCATCTATCAAGAAAATATGCAAAGCAAAGAGTTGCGGTTTCCTACGACAAAAATACTTAGATAACAACATTGTAGCAAGGCCGGTGTCGTTCATTATGTACAACAAGATATCCATCTTAGGATAATTACGCAGCTTAAATTCTTTAATAGGCGCCTATGAGGACTAAACAAAACAAAGAGGCAGAGAACAAAAAATGTAGTTCCTAAATAGAGAGGAATAAAACAAAGTGTAGTTCAAGATTCAACAAAATATAGGCTAGAGATCGAGGAGGCTGGAGTTGGAGATGACGGCGTGCTTCCCGCCGCCGGGTGGAGGATGGAGCCACAGAGAAGGTGGTCGGCGACTCATGGTATCCCTAGAGATGGTGCCTCGCACTCGTGATTGAGTTACGTGACGATGGGGAGGACGACTCGCCGAGCTTCTGCAAAGCGCATTATCCCTGGCAGACGCTGCCGTATGGATGGAGGTGGGTTGGACGGTAGCCACGCCGCCGGATGCGCCGTCGCTTTTGAAACCCGAGAATGGCGAGGGCGTGGGTTGGATGCGCGATGGTGGTTGTCAACGGCGGCGCGGGCGGGCGGCGGGCCGTATACCTTGTGAATCGCCAGTGAGGACGCGGATGAGGAGTGAAATGAATCGCCCGCGGAGGAGGCGGATAGGTTGGCGCGCCTTGCGAATGTTGGGCGCGCAAATATTCGAAAATTTTGGGCGGGCACAAGGTAAAGATCGCCACTTCCGCTTGCATCCGAGAAGGCGCGTGGTGGGACCTTCCCCACAAGATGAAAAACTCGAGGAGGAGGATGAGGAGTGAAATGATTCGCCTGTGAGGAAAATGAAAATGATAGTATTCTCAAAAGTGCATAGAGCTACTTAAAGATGAATACAATATTTCTAAACGGAAAAAGTGGTAACCGCGAAAAAAATGAAAAATGATAATGGTAAAAATAAATGGAAATGAAAGTGGAAACAGCTTTTGCCCTCTTCCGATCGTTCCCAAGATTCCCGTATTTAAGTGGTAATTTTACCGTTGGTTACCGAATCAAGGGCACACACAACACATGCACATAAGGCAAATATTTTTTGGAAACTACCCTCCGTCCCCAAAAAAAGAATGACGCTTTTGACTTTCTAGACATCGTGTTTGACCATCCGCCTTATTCAAAAAAGTTGTATAAATATGATTTATTTTGTTATGACTTACTTTAGCCTAAACGGATACTTTAGCATCGATTTATTTATTTTGTAATTTGCATAAAAATTTTGAATAAGACAGATGGTCAAACATGAATTCGAAAAGTCAAAAGTGTCATTCTTTTCTGGACGGAGGGTAGCTAGTATATGGCAAGGATACCGCTATCATAGATTTTGACTTAGAACAATGCTATGTCGCCAAGTCAATTTAGAACTTGATCGCTTATTTGTGTCATTGTCAAGAATTGTGGTGATGTTGCAATTTATATGGCACTTCTCATTTCCTACAGTTTGGTTTGTTTATCATGTTTTAATTAGGATATCAAGTATCATAGATTTGACCAAGTTATCATTTGTATTTTCCGTTGACTATATCATTTTCGAAATTCCCTAAATATCAAGGCCATATTTGTTTCCTACAAGATCGTTATCAATTTCGTTTTTTCTATCATAGTAATTCCAAAATTGATGTTTTTTTCTTTCTAAAATGTTGTAAAATCAATCTCTATCAAGCTATTGTATTCTTACACAGCCTACGAATTTTTTGTAAAATTTTATCAATAATATTCTGGACTTGAATTTTAAAAATTAAAACTTTATTAAGCAACAATTTTGGAGCACCTAATGATTTCAAAGATGAGAAATCATGAACATGAAAGTTTACACACATGTCTCATATAGTTGATGAAACTACGAGCGAGGTGTATAAGATTAGTGACCAATGTAACTAGTATATTTTGGGATGGGGAAATAATAACCAAATTAAGAATGGTAGATCTTGCTAAGATATGAAAATCTCTAGTTTAAAAAACTTTTTGATTTGGCATTTGTCTTGTAAAGGGAAACTAGAGGTGTCAATTTATGTCTCCCACTCTCCCAGACCGGCTACGACACGCATTATTGCTGTCTGTTCACCTCCCCTCCCAAGGCCGAGTTTCGGAGCCAAGAAAAAATCGCCACCGGCCGCACCATGGAAAACCTTCAAGAGGTGTTGCTTTGAGGAGATTATCTTGCGCTGCCGCCATGGCCTAGAGAGAACAAACAATAAAAAGGTGTTCGTAGTGCTATAACATTTTGCAAGAAAAACATGAAAAAAAAAGAAATAGAATACATTATAAAAGAGTATTAGACATGAAAACAAGGCCGGAAACTTATAAAAATAGAATATTCCATTACAAACGATTTAGAGGACAAAATGGTACATTGTGCCAAAACGTTCACTTATTACACCGACTTGTAGTAGGCTTTATTAGCATCTTGTAATCGCCCGGTTTATCATCCAGCCTACCAAATTTCAAGGTGTTAACACATGCCCCTCAATTTTTTGGGTAAAAGTACCTTTTGCTCCAAAATTGACCATGTAGTCCTCGAATCAACATCAATTCTTTTTTCGAATAAAAACCTCGAACCAAACCTTTAATGGACCGGGCATTTCAAGAAGAAATCAAGCCCACTTGAACGGTTGTTCCGAAACTTCCCAACGTGCCGCTCGGGCATTCCAATCTATTTTAGGGATACGGCGCCCTATCTCATTCATGGTTTCCCACGATCCCATGTTCTCGCCTAAAGAAGAACCGCGACCCCCGCTCTCCTTTACCTCAATCCAAGATACTCCTTCATCTCTGCCTTCAAGCTCACCGATGGTCGGTCCAATACGCAACTTCGCAAGCGGAAGGAGAGGAAGAGACAGAGGAAGCCGCGGCCCTCATCAGCCGAAGTTGGGTGAGTTTCATTACCGACCGCTTCTTGTTTTTCTTGTAACACTGCTCTTAACGCAACCCTTCGCTTTTGTTTAGAGATTCCTTGGCCGAGGTAGAGCAGGGGCACGCATTTCCCGATGTGAGGAAAATAGCTCCCACGGCCATCCCGGTGACGGGTGCAAACTTGGCCTCCTCCAATTCTTCATCCTCTTCATCGATCGAGTTGGAGTATTCACGCCCTACATGGAGAGCATCCGGCCGGAGACGAGGCAGGTTCGGAATGAGTACACCCAAGTACTCTCAAAAGATGTCCGAAGGAGCTAGAATGGGAGGAGACGGCAATTAAATTCGTCAGGCGATCGGTGATTTTGTCTTCAAAAAAAAAACGATCTTTTCGATTCAACACTTTGCTTTCCCCGTAGAATTTGATCTTTCAATTGCGGCGCTTCTGCCGAAAACGCCGGATGGCGACTATCGGCACCGTGATCGCGGACAAAGGTGTGAACGCCGATACGGCGGCGGTTCGACCGCTCGACCGCCAGAAGCGACGCATCGATGATCTCGCTGCCACGCCTTTCATCGGTGCGGGCATGGCGCGGCGGCGATAACGCAAGCGGAGGAAGACCTCTCCCCGCTACCCGACGGACCAATAACCCGCGCGAACTCTCGATTAATTCGATCCGAGTCGTTGTTCGCCACATATGACGCAGCACGCCACGACATCGCCCGAGCCATCCCTCTAGCAAAGGTCTTCGAAAGGCCGTTCTAAAGCCTTTCAAGAATTTGCCACACTTGTTTTGCCTAAGAATCTTGCCACACTTCTCGATTTGAGACATGTGTGTTATTAGTTGTGATATATACTAACTACATAATCCATGTGCTATATATTTATTTTTCAAATATGTGTGGATGTTTGCTCTTGAACAGAGTGACAGCTTCTAATGAAATCTATCCAAATTATTCAATAATTTGAAAGCATATATACAAAAGATGTTGCACACCAAGATAATTAGGACAATTTTACTCTAGCGGAGCAAATAAAAATAGGCATCTCTAGCTACTCCTATGAAGCATTTGAGGGCGTTTTCCTTTTATTTTCTATTGAAAAAATGAAACAAATTTAAAAAAAAAATAGAAATAGTCCCGACGCTACATTGGCACTATGGCTTGCCTCACCAAGCATGGACGGAGAATCGAGGAATAGACAAATGTATGAGGATCAACGAGCGGGACGGCGCTTGCCGGCCATGCGTAATTCAACGCCGCCTATCCTGTGGCATGCCTCAGCGTAAGGACGCGGCCGCCCACGCTGACGAGGTCGCGAGGTCGCTCCGCCGCTTGAGAGCAAGTAATATACCAAAGAAGCTCATGTTTCTCTATTTCCTTCTCTATACATCCCGGCCATCAAGATTCTCTCCTTTACAAAGACTCTCTCCCCGCAAGACTCATCCCTTCTTTATATCTCTACTCTATACTAACTATCATCTATGGGGTCCACTTATAATTTTATCTAAATATATCCATGTGACATCTAGTTTTGAACGATTAATTGAAATGAATTCAATGGTGTAATCGAATTTAATTTGGACTTTGGTTTGTGAGTTATAACATTTTTTTTGTTGTGTAAAGTAGTGGGGCCCGCCATCACATCTCTGTCCTCCCTCTCGCATCAACATTTACCGTGGGCTCCCTCGGAAACATGGTGTCAGCGCCAGAATACCGCGACTGTGCCTGTCCCCGCAGTTTGTAGCAAGCCGGTGCACGTTTTTTTACTCCAAAACATTTCTCAGAATCTTAGACTCCGCGTTTTTGCCAGGCCTCAAGGACACCAAGGAACAAGTGTGGTCCCCAAAGCACCCAGCAATGTATTCCTTTGCACTTTAATATAGGACCCACTTGTCTATCCTCCCCATTGTTCAACAACCTGAGGTGGCCAAGAAACAATCACACCCTTCTTGCCAACAACTCCACCATAATACTTACTTAGGAGCTGTGCCTCCAAGAGAAACGGAAATCCACCGCTCACAACGATCTCCAAGTGCCTCTAGATGCAAGAACTCGATGTAAATGCACTTGGATCAACTCTCAAGAATTTGAAGCTCAAATCGAGTGAGAGAGGAGGGAGGCTTGCTGTTTGCTCAAAGGTAAGCGTGAGTGATTCAAAATGACCAAGAGAGAGAGCAAGGGCAGCCAAGGTGGTGGCGAGATATATGTAGGCTACACCACTAAATGTGGTGGAAAGGGTGGAACACACTAAGGGCCCGACCGACGGCGATCGACGGACTCACCAAAGGAGGTCCGGCCGGGGTGTAAATGTTAGAGACGCCGCTTCTATCAAAAAAGGTGTTGGCATTCATTACTACTGACTAGCACCGGTCATGTCGTCGCAGTCTCTCACCGGCCGCGGCCCGCAAAAAAAAAAAAAAAAAAGGCTACTCCCTCCGTCCCAAAAAATAAACGCAATTTTTTTACTATCACCCTCCTATTCTTTTTTTTTTTTTTACTCCTTTTTAATTTTCTTTTACTTTTTTTTTTTTCTATACCAACAGGTCCTACTTATAATTTTATCAAAATATATCCATGTGAGATCTTATTTTAAAGGATTTATTAAAATAAATTTAATGGTGCAATCGAATTTGATTTATTTTTTTTTGGTTCAAGAGTTTATAACCCTTTTATGCCCATAGGCATGTGGGACATGTTGATGATGTGGCATAAGGAAGTCACCCCGCATATTACCCGCTACCCATTACCCAAACCCTAACTACCCGGATCCGAACCCGATCTACCCAACCCGCAATTTCGGGTTTAAGTTCGGTAGCATATCGAATTACCCGAACTTTTATTGGGTAATTCGGGTAGTAAGTCGCGTACCCGAACTTTTAAAGTTGAAGGAGAACTAACTTTTTTGAGGGATGAAGGAGAACTAACTTGAAGGAGAACTGAACTCGAAGTTGTTCTTTTGAATATGTGCTTGTGCTTGTGTGGTCGGCAAGATTTTACTACTAGTCTAGACTACTACTACTTATAAACTTACTTGCATGTTTGTGATGAGATAATGAGATGTGGTTGAAAAACTTCAACTTTATATCAATTATTTTGTCCGCTTTATGTTGCTGAAAAATTCTATGATGTTTGAGGGTTTTTCGTCAATTTACATATTTCGTAATCTGGGTATTACCCGAACCCAACCCGAATTACGGGTACCAAAATTGTGGGTAGCACAATTTCGGGCTGTTATCGTGTAACACTTTCAATTACCCGAACTTTCATTATTCGAACTACCCGACCTGATCGGATCGGGTACCCAAACGCCGTGAGTGACAAGGAAGGGTTAGTGGGGTGGTGAGGTGTCATGCTAGTGGGGTGATAGTGGGGTGGTGAGGTGGCGTTTGTGTTACTCTAAATCATGTGCCGCATGGATGTTTGATTATTAATTGCACCCGAGATAATGAATGAACAGAGTGGTATATTCATGTTTGCATTATGGTGTATAATTAAGATTCGCGGAACAATCACTAGCATGGATGTCTGGATGGGGAAACAACCAAATTGAGAATTAATTGTAGATCTTACTAAGTTATGAAACTTTCTAGTTTAAAACCTTTTGATTTGGCATTATCTTGTAATGGAAAACTAGGTCTCATTTTTTTAAAATAATATAAAACAAATGAAATTTGGAAATTTAAAGTTTTTGAATGACCTCTCCGACAAACTACCAATATAAAGACTGTAGTTCCCAAATATCCATGAAACTTTGTAGTTTACAAGCTTTTGATTTGAGATCATCTTGTCATGGATAAACCCGCAAATGCTTGAGACATAAGGCCGCTGCATTGGGAAAGAGCGCGGCCTATCCATTTACTTGCTTTGATGCGCTCGGGCCATGCATGTACGCATCGCCGCCAACCGCCCCGCCGAGTGCTCACCACCGCCTCCTTTAACGCATCGCATTATATATTGCTTAACGCACCCATATTATTGCCGCCACCACCGAGGGCCACTCGCTCACGCCAGCCCTGGACTCAAAGCTCCAAGAAAAGTGCCCCACCGCACCGCTGCCTTCTTGCCATGGAGAACCTTCCGCAGGAGTTGCTTGAGGACATTGTGCTTCACGCCGCCATGGCCGTGAGGATCCTATGGAGGACCTCTACACTGGGCCACCGTACTGACACGGTGAAGCGTGCCACCGGCGCCATGTTGCCGGACCGGAGCATCCCACTAGACCGGTGCTGCAACGGGCGCAATGGTGGGTCGACGCCGACGGCTGGCTTACGCTCGCCTCCGGGCCAGATTACTCGCAGTGAAGTACCGCCGAGTTCATCACCGAAGCTCGCCCGAGGTCGGCAACCCGAGGCGTGCTTTTTAGAGCGTGCATGTTCCGCCGCGGTTCGCGGGAAGGCCACGACACCGCCGCCATTCTCGACAAGCCAAACAAGCCGCTGACATAGGCATGCACATGCTCGCTATGTGCATGCCTTTATCGCTTCAGCGGAACGCCGCCGCCCGCCGATGACGCACTCATGCCCGGTGAGGTGTTGCGGGAGATTGAGGAAGAAGATACGGGCGGAGGTGGCAAAAAATGTTGGGGGGGGAGCTTGAACCGCCGCCGCACTTCAACAATGCAATGGCAAGTGGTGACAGACGCCATTGAAGGTAAGCGCCTTCGCTCTTCCTCCTTCCGCCCAACCGGTGCCTCACCATGACTCCGCATCGTCGAAAAGTATGGGAAGATGTGGCACACAAATTTTACTATTTAATCAAGGCGCATTGCCGAACGATGAGTATAGTGCTAGCAGGATTTTATCCACAATGGCGTGCGAGTCATGTGGTGTACCGCAGCGAGGAGTGTAGGATTTTGCGACGCAGTGTGATAGGTTAATCTCTATTGCGTAGTACCGGGCTCGATCTAGAGGATGATGATGCTGTCCGAGCGAGCCGCCTCGTTGTGTGCATGCATACGCAGCGGTGATGCATGTATGCATTGGTTGATGTTCGATCGATCCTCCGAGTAGCAAATGATGAACCCCGAGATGTTTTAATTCGTTGTAATCCATGTGTTAAATTTATTTGCGATTCTCACCGCCGGGCGCCACGCAGCCCATGGCCATCGCGAAAGCACCTCGCCGCGACGAGCTAGCCGACTCGGCTGGACTCTCACCCTTCTCGCTCATTCGATAGCATAGATAGCAACGCCTAGGTTCTGGTACGGTGGTTGTCCACCGCCTCTAGAGACCTCATCTCCGGTGACATCCGCAAGACGCCGGCAGCTGCCCATGTCCGAGAACTTTTCGTGGCTCAAGAATTTTAATCTGTGGTCAAAAACTATAACGAATGGTCAAACAGGGATTGTAAATAAGACCTAATGGTCAAACAGGATTGTAAAAGTCAAAAACGGACTTTTTATTTGTGGGACTGAGGGTGTATGTTACGCACTGCGTTTCGAAAAAAAAATAGCCGTTCTGGGCTGATTTTGGCCGATGGCCGATTGAATAGTATTCTATGAGAGAGAGAATAAGCCGAAATTAGATAAGCGAAGTTCAGATACTCGGCGTCCGCCCTTCGCCCCTCGCCCCGCCCAATCGGGTGCCTCACGATCGAGACCGCATCGCTTCGATGGAATCAAGGCCAACGATGGCAGACGTGCGCGCCTCTTGGCGAGGGGTGTGTGGGATATGCAAAGGATACGCATGCAAGGTCATGGAAAAAAGTTTAATTTTAAAACCTATATTTGCTATACACACGCCAAGCTAACATGAATCTATTCTCCTCCATGTACACAAGGCAATCACTCCACACTATCGACTACTCCCACTTCCGCCTTTGCTACCCGAGAAATGAGTAGGTTGGGCACTATAGCCCCCTATCGATCAAAATTACACAGTAGCCCTACCTAAGCCCCACCTAAATTTTTATTCAGAATTACATAGATTAGAGGGCTAAGATGTATTTGAGATTGATCAGCCCGCCCTATTTTTTTTTCCCCGCTTCACATCGACATCGCCGCTACCGCTTTGCTACCCGAGAAATGAGTAGCTTTCCTAGGGTTTTTAACCCCATCGTGTAACCCATTATCCATATCTTCAATATTGTACAAAAAATATATTGCGGCGATCGAAGTTAGCGAGTAAACCTCGCCTCGTCCAGTAATGTTTCTCTATTACTTCCTCTATAAATCTTGATCATCAAGATTCCCTTTCCATTACAAAGATTTCTTCCTGACTCCGCGACCGATGTATCTCTATTTGCCTCCTCTATATGGCCTATAGTCATCAAGATTCCTTCCTTGACAAAGACTTTCTTCCGCACTCATGCCTCCTTTATCTCTACTCTATACAACTACCATCAATGGGGCACACTTATAATTTTATCTAAATACTAGCGAAATTCCGCACGTTGTCAAGCTTGGGTAGGAAAGGGTATTGTTAAAGGATTGAATTATTGTATTGTGTAATCTCAAAAAAAAGAATTGTAATCGCTTATGAAATCGGATCACAATTAGCTATTGAGCAGTAATTACTTTGTTTGTGCAAAAGTTAGAAACAAAGTTAGTAACGAAGAACTTAAATGTATGAAAGTATACTCATTTGCATAATTAAAGATTATTTAATCTTATGTTTAAACTCCAAGTGAACATACTTAAATGTATGTATTCATAACGCTGAGTATATGGATATACTTTTTTATATACGCCAGTAGTGGCATTTTATGTAATATATTAAAAAATATAGGTTCCTTCAATTTTTTTTTTCGTAGTAAGATCTAGAGTATCTAAACATACTCAAACCGATAAAACAAGTATAAACACATACACAATGTGATTTTTGAATATGGGTGTAGGTGTATAGAAAGTGCACCCGTATATATATATATTTCTATTTTTCTTCTGTTTTGAATCTACTCCAACTCACCACCACATACCGCCCTACCTAACCACTCACGAAGTTAACCGACCCCTTCTCCTTCACTTGCCACCGCCCCCTACCCCACCCAAGCCATATACACATGCCACCCAAATTGGCCCACACAAGGCACTTACCACCCCTGTGCCCCACCCCCCATTCCACGACACACCAACCAAAAATCAAACCCTTTCCTCTATATTCATCCAAAAAAAAAAAATTGCCCTCCCATACCAAGAAACCCGAGACCCGAAAAACCTAAAACCCCTCATGGATACGCCAAGGATACGCGATGCAAGGTGTGTCATGTGTGGAACTGCGCTTTCACCCGCCATGTTTGTCACTGACCTCTACGCCCGCCCGACAAAGACCGCCACCCGGTGTACTCCAAGAATAATCCCAACTCCTCACTCTGGCCGCTCGCGCCTGACCAATGCTGCTTTTTCTCACACAAGTCACAACAAATCAAGACTCATACCAAAATGCCCAAGAAGACTTTTTCGCCTCCATCTCGCATTATCGAAGCGAGAACAACCGCGCCGCCAAATTTCCCGAGCCAGCCGCGTAACCTTCAGCAGAGTTGCTTGAGGACGCTAGCTCCCGCTGGCCGCCATGGCCGCATCGTGATTCTATGCGTGCCGCTCTACAATCTACGCCACCTGCACTCGACACGGTAGCGTGCGTACGCGCCTATATCGACCCTGAGCAACCCACTAGACCGGTGCCGCGATGACGGCGTGGCGTGTCGACGGGCTACGCTCCGCCGTGTCGCCAGATTACTCGCTAGCGAAGTACCGCCATGAAGTCTCATCAAAGAAGCTCGCCGAGGTCTGCGAACCCGAGGCGTGCTTTCGTGAGTGCATGTCCCGCCATAGCCTGTGGAAGGCCGCTGCACTGGCTCGCCACCGCCGGGCTTTGCCGAACAATGCCGCCAACTCGTGGGCATGCACTCACTCGGTATGTACATTCTCTTCGCCGCTCAGAGGGCGAATGCCGCCGATGACGACCGCGTTCCGGCGGTGTTATGAGCCGGAGCGCGACACGCGGGCGACGATGGCTGCACCGAGGGCCGTGAAATGCGCAGTAACTTTGGCAAAGGCGTGGAAGTGTTGCGTAATCCACTTGTTGGTGGCGCCATATGCAGAGAGGCGAGATTCGCCTTCCTCTAGCACAACCGCAAGGCCTCGCCAGACGGGCATCGGTGCACATGGGGAGACTATCATGCACCCGTGCCGAATGGGGGCACGCCTATGGCATACAAACCCCCCCGCTCTCGCACCGAGGAGTGTAGGATCCGCGCCGAGTGTAGTAAGTTCTTTCCGCGGTTGCACAATGGGCGTTGGAGTTGCATGAATCTATCTTACTTTTTGGTACGTGATGGTTGATGTATATATGTGGTAATTGTGTTATATTCACGCTATGATGGTGAGACCTTCGTGGCTTAAGAACCCTAATTTTTTTTTTAATCTGCGGGTCAAAAGTTGTAACTAGTCTTTCTCCCTCATAGTAACTCCAAAATGATGGTTTTTCTTTCTAATTTTTTTGTCAAATCATGCTCTTGTCATTTATCATCGATAACATTTCAATTTTAAATTTCAAAAAAATTACAACTCTAAACATCAATTTTGGACCACCTAGTGATTTTAACAGAAGAAATCTTACGACGAAGCCTTGAATAGTACATCGCTAGCTCGATACGCCGCCGAGTGCAACCGCCGCCCGGCCATAAAAATCCCCACGCCCGCGGTAACCGGCTACGCGATCGCCACCAACGGGCTGCTCAGCTCCCCGCCGCACAAAACATAGCTAGAGCGCCGCCGAGCTTCCACCAAAAAAGTTCCCCGCCGCCGCCGCCGCGCCATGGAAAACCTTCCGCTGCGGACATGCTTGCACAAATTGCGATTCGAAGTCGCCAAGGACGCCGCAGCATCCCATGGGGACCTCGCCAATCCGCGGGCCACCTGTTCGCAGATAAAAGCGGCGCGGCGGACCCCGGTAGGGCCGGTGCATCCTTAATCGGGCCGGATATTTCGCATACCCGCCGCTAGCCCGGTGGGTATCATTCGAGGATCGCGAGAGTCTTGTCACCAAAGCTCGCCGCCGTCGGCAACCCGGATGCGTCTTCATAGCCGGCATGAAAGTCGCTTTTCGAAGGCCGCTACACCGTCACGCCTATCGCCGAGATGCTATGGCGCCGCTGTCCGTGGCATGAAACCGTCAAGTATGTTCTTGCTCTTGTGCTCTACTGGAGATAACAACCATGCCGGGGATGATGACTATGCCCGCGGCCGTTGGGGAGATCGGCGACCGCCGGGCAACGGCCGGGATGTAGAAGAACATCAATCGTACTCGCCCCGCCCGCCGAGGCATGGAGCAATATGGTGGCCTACTTGGCGGTGGGCATATACCCGTAAGAGTGGCGCCGCCCTATAGCCCAAATGGTGCCTCGCCATGACGGGCATCCGCGGCAGCCAACGTGACGGCGCCGCCGTAGAAGTCGCTCTCGGTGATGTGTGTCGCGGTTCTCGCAAATGAGGAGTGCGTGATCCGCGACGAGTGTCGAGGTTCTTCGCTTCAACTTAATCTTTTTGCCGTGGTTGGTGATCTTCTTACGATCAAACTTTCTATTTCTAGTGCTCTAGATGGAGACCTCGATCGAACAAACTTAATTCCTCCATAGCTTTTGGCGCAGATTTGATGCTTGATGTCCATCCCGTGTATGCGCTGCGTGATGGTGAGAACCGAGAATTTTTTTTCTTAGTTGTGATTAATTGTGAATTTGTGATGTATATAAAGGGGAGTTACTCCTCCGCCCCATGGAGTTTGTCTTTTTTTTTGAATTTCATATGTTGGACCATCCGTCTTATTTAAAATATTTATGTAAATCATAAAATAATTAATCAATATTCAAGTATCTTTATTGATAAAATAACAAAATAAATTATATTTATGTAAAAATTTGAATAAGACGACGCATCGAAAAAGATGGCACCGAATCCGTGGACGATGGCGTGACGCTCGCCCGCGAGCTCTCCACGCGAAAGGATACACCTACACGCACGCACCGTAAAGGTTACGACGTGTTTCTATCAAAAGGCGTTGGTATTCATTAGCGCCCAGGCGAAAACACTCTTTCAAGTAATGAAAACGCCACTTTAGGCGCGTTTTGAAAAAAAAATTGGCGCGGGTCGCAAAAATAAGTTGTACTAGATGAATTTTACGCCGACGGCGCTGGTCTCAAAAATAAGCCGTAGTACACACACCGTCATGTCGCCGCCAAGCCCTCCGCCCCGTAAAAAACCACGCGGCTGCATGGGGAACGCACCGGCCCGGGCCACCGTGATATTGCCGCATGCTTCCAACTTGGCGCCACATACCGCTATTCACCTCCGCCCGGCCAAGCTCAAAGTTCCCAAAGAAAAGCTCCCCACCGCCACTGGCCGCGTCGAGCCATGGAGAACCTTCCACGGAGTTGCTTTGAGGACATTGCGCCCACGCCGCCATGGCCAGCAGAGGATCCTATGGAGGACCTCTACAATCTACGCGCCACCTGCACTGACACGAAGCGTGCCGCGGGCGACATATTACCGACCGAAGCATCCCACTAGACCGGTGCCGCGAACGACGCCGACGGCTACGCCTCGGCCGGCCGCTGTATCACTCCAGCTGCAGTACAGCGCGAAGTCTCATCAAGAAGCTCGCCGAGGCTCGGGCAACCCGAGGCTTGCTTCGTGAGCGTGCATGTTCCGCGCGTGTTCGTGGAAGGTCGCCTTTACCGCCTCGCCGCCTCGACAACTCGAAACTAGCCGACTCTGGCATGTGCTCGCCTCGGCATCGCATGCTCTTCTCGCTTACAAGCGGAACGCCACCGGCCGCCGATGACTCCACTTCATGCCCGAGAGGTGTTGCGGGAGATCCCCGCTACACATTACCTGGCAAGGCGACGACGCCGCCGACTCGAGTAGCCGCCGCGAAAGCACTTCGCATGTGCAATAGAAGTGTTGAACGACGTTGTGCCCCTCGCTATCAAGAGTGGCAAAGATCCTCCTCCTTCCGCCCAACCGAGCCTCGCTAGGACAGCATCGCTGCATATTGGGAGACAAATGCGGGCGCTTTGGTGCAATGGGGGCCACTATCGCGGTGGGTGTACCCGGGCAAATGAGGAGTGTAGGATCCGCTGCCGAAAGTGTGGTATGTTCTTCATTTCTCGCGGCGTTGGCATAAGCAAAGCAGGCGGGCCTATATGTGTGTGTGTGTGTGTGTGTGTGTGTGTGTGTCAGGTACTACATTTATGTATAGTTTAGTTCTCTAGCTACATGATCTAGATCGATCAAATAGCTTTTTGCTATCTTTTGGTTGTGTGCATGCATGGATTGGTTGATGTTCGATTGATTCTCTCGAGTAGCATGCAAAGGATGAACACCGGTGAGATGTTTTAATTCGTTGTAATCCTTGTGTTATATTTTAATTGTGTAATCGCGTGGTATTGTGTTTGTGATTTAATATATGTGTTGTATTTTCTAAATCATGTGTCGCGTGGATGTTTGATTGCAAACTGAAATGATGAGTGAACAGAGCGACAATGGTGTATTCACGTGTTAAATTTATTTGCGATTTTTCACGGCGGGCGCCACGCAGCCATGGCGCTTTTGAAAGCACCTCTGGGCAAGCGGGTTAGCTAGCGCCAAAGTGAACTCACACGGTCACACCCTTCTCTACCTTGGAACCCTCGAGGCTCGCCGCTTGTAGGTTATGCCCGTGTCGCTGACGCCGCCGTAACGCGCCCGCCGCGGTCCGCCAGACCACGCAGCGGAATGGCCGCCAGCGAAGCACCTCGGGGCGTGCCTAGCCGCCCTGGATGTACTCGATCTTTGCCTTCTCTCTTACGCCGGCACCTCGAGGCTCGTCGGGCTTGACGGTTATGCTTATTGCCCGCGGCCGCTTGTCGCCGCCCTTTGAAAATCGGCCGCGGTCCGCCGCCGGGGGGCTCGATCGTTCTCCACGACGGCAACCCCTCTCCGAACCCGGCCCCCTCGACCGTGTGTTCAAAGGGATTTACGCTTACGCTGTCGGGTGCTTTCCATAACGCCTATTTGACCTCGCTTGTCGCCATTGGCCTGAGCATCTATCCCCCCCGCCGCATTGCCTGGCCACCATCGGTGTCGAGCCTCTGTGAGGAGCCTAAACCCGCCATCCAATAGCGCATACTAGTAACGCTTAGGTTATGGGGATCACGGTGGTGGTCCTCCCGCCGCAAGAGACCTCATCTCCACCGACATCCGCCAAGACGCCGTGCCGCCGCCACCGGAGACCTTGTGGCTCAAGAACCCTAATTTTTCTTTTTAACTGTGGTCAAAACTTATAACTAGTCTTTCTCCCTCATAGTAACTCCAAAAATGATGGTTTTTCTTTCTAAATTTTTTTGTCAAATCATGCTCTATCAGCGATTGTATCCTCGCTTCAATTTTAAATTTCAAAAATTACAACTCCAAACATCAATTTTGGAGCACCTAGTGATTTTTAACAGTAAGAAATCTTACGTGATGACCGCTGGGATAGTACGCTAGAAAAAAGCCGTCCGCCATTCCATTGCAAAATGTTCGCTGGTCATTTTTGATCCGACGATTATCGCTGTAACAATGTTAACAGAGTTACACATGTCTTAGCGTTTATGAAACTACGAGAGAGATTTCTAAGATTTGTGAACAATGTCACTAGCACTATGTTGATGGGGAAAAAAACTAAAATAAGAATTGTAGATCTTGCTAAGTTCTAAAAAACTCTAGTTTAGAACTTTTTGATTTGACATTATCTTGTAATGGAAAACTAGGTCTCAAATTCAAAATAAATAAATAAATGAAATTTAAATGTTTTAAGTGACGCCGATAGACAAATCACCAACATACCGATTGTAGTTCTCAATTATGAAACTTTGTAGTTTACAACCTTTTGATTTGAGATCATCTTGTCATGGAAAACATATACATTTTGTGTCCCATTAATAAAAGTCCGCTTTTGACTTTTTACGCCCCTCGCTTTGACCATTCGCCTTATTTAATTTTTTATGCAAATAATAAAATAAATAAATGATTATAAAAGTATCTCTAACGATAAAATAAATCATAACAAAATATCTAAATTTTTTTAAAACATTTTGAATAAGACTAATGGTCAAACAAGGATTGTAGAAGTCAAACACGGACTTTTATTTTCGGACGGAGGGTGTAGCAGTTTGAAAACATTTTGTAATCCGTGATCTTATGACGAAGCATTGGGATAGTGCAGCAGCCAGCCCGCCATTACGCCCCTCGCGCACGCAAGACTCGCATTTTTGCCGCCACCAACCGAGCGCCACCGCCGCTCACTCACCGCTTCCTGCAGGATAAATTTCATTTTTCGCCGCACAATTGCAATCAAACCATAGCTAGAGGGCGCCAGAAGCTTCCACCAAAAAGCCCCCGCCGTGTCGCCGCTCACGCCATGGAAAAACCTTCCACGTGACATGCTTGCGAGATTGGCGACTGTGATCGCTAATGACGCTTACGATCCCATGGGGGCTCCTCGCCAATCATGGGCCACATGTTCGCAGATGAAAGCGCCGCGGCGGGCGACCCTCGCCGTGGGATCGGAGCATCCGACTAGACCGGTGTCTGCACCGACGGGTCGGGCGCCTCAGGGTCGCCAGCACTACTCGGGCCAAGTATCGCAGAGTCTTTTGCACTAGCCTCCCGCCGCGCAGAACCCTCGAGGCTGCATTTCGTGAGCTCGCATCGAAAGCCGCCTTCGCCGAAGCGTCAGCCGCACCAAAGAACCCGCCACTCCCGAAAGCGCCGCAGCTGGGCCGCCAAGTAGGGCATGATGCCGCCGACTATGTTCTTGTTCTTGTGTTTACGTGGCTAACACCGTGCCGCGGGACTACGAACTATGCCCGGTGTGTTGCGGGATATCGGCGCATAACCCGCGACGGGCCGGACGTGGAAGACCATCAAGTGTAGTCAGCCCCACCCGACATGCATGGAGTTTTAGGTTGGGCGACTTGGCGGAGCATATACCGTAAGAGTGGCGATATCCCGGCCCTATAGCTCAAATGGTGCCTCGCCATGACGGGCATCGGCCAGTACCAAAAAAATGGTGCGCCGCCCTCGCCTCGGTGGTGTGGTGTGCTCCGCGGTTCTCGCAAATCGAGGAGTGTAGGATCCGAACGAAAGTGTATGAGGTTCTTCGGCCCAAATAATCTTTTGCGTATAGATATCACCGCGTAGCACGGATATCATTCACAAGTGTTTCCTGTGTTTGTGATCTTCACATAATCAAACTTTCTATTTGTAGTGCTAGCCGGCAATCGATCTATTGCTACCTCCTCTTCTCTAGATGGTGTTGTCGATCAAACAAACTCAATTGGATAGCTTCCTCGTGCGACGTGATGGTTGATGTTCTCGACGAACGAATGTGATTAATTTGATCGATCATATGCATGGTTTATGTTGAAAAGATCCCGAAAAGTAGGAGTATGCATGAAAACGGAGATATTTTATTAGTCGTGAATCATGCATCGTGGTTATATTTTTTCAAATTTGTGCCGTTTGATGTCCTTCTCCTCTCCTTCTCCCTCCTCCCTCCCTCCCCTCCCCGCCCCTCTCGCGGAGTTGTTCTTCCTATAGAAAGCTTTGTGATATGTGATTCTCTCGTGGGGAAGAGGGTGGCGCCGCTGGCGCTTAGGGTTGGCCTGAGCTCGCTAGGGCCGGGTGGTGGCCGGTGGCTGGGAGCGTGGAAACTAGAGGGCGGCAAGACTAAGAAGATAAATAAAGACCGGCTATCCCGCACGTGTTTTCTATTTACTTCCTCTATACATCCTAGTCATCAAGATTCCCTTCTTTACAAGATCATCTCCCACACTCATATCTTCTTTATATCTCTACTCTATACCAACTACAATCGGGGCCTACTTATAATTTTATCTAAATATATATTCATCGAGATCTAGTTTTTGAACGATTAATTGAAACGAATTCAATGGTGTAATCTAGTTTTAGGTAGTTTACATAGTGAGCCCCGCCGGGCGCATGCATCGCTCTCCCGCACTCTCTCATGTGCCTTCGGGCCGCCATCCAACGCGGGCCTTGCGGGCGCATACGTGGGAAGGCCCGATTCCCCGCTAACTTGAGCCGGTTCTCGTTGGGTGGCGAGGTTCCCGCATACCCCCGCTGTAAAGAAAAATTTTCCACATAGAGTACTAGTAATCGTATTTTTCAGGCGCTAAAAATATAGCCGAGCCGCTTCGTAATTGATTTTTAATAGTATTCGCGGGAGAGAGAATAAGCTGAAATAAGCCAAAAAAGGAGCACCTGTGAGGGACTAGGAGTAGTAGGCGCCCCGCGTGTTGTTCTTCCAGTCGGTGCCTCGCCGCCGAAAGCACCGTGCAGTGTGTGTATTATAATCGCGAATCGCACGCCCGCACCAAGGATTGGACGGAACAACAAGGCGCACGTTGGCCCTATCCTATACGCTGAGCCATATGCAAAAGGGGATTCGCGGCAAGGCCGTGACATGGGCCCTATCCTACGCCGTAGGTGTGTAGGATTACGAAAGGATTCGCATGCAAGGATTCGCATGCAAGGCCCTATACACGGCCAGTAGTAAAAGGAGCTGTCTGGTGGAAAAGGCTCTCATGCTCTACAAAGAATACAAAAAGCCGCCAACGGCGCAGGTATTGATGATGATTTTTATATTCCTAACCCGCTTGACCAAAACATTTTCCAATACTTTTTGGGACTCGGGCTACGCCGGTCTGGGCGGTTCACTATTGCTTCCGGGGTTGCGGTGGCGTAAGCGCCGGTTTCCCCGCATGGAAGGGCAAGAGGCCGCTACCTAGAGGGCAAGAAGGGCGTAGCGAGGGGGCGAGCGAGGAAGATGAAGGGCAAGAGGCCAGCAACACCGCTAGACACGATGGCGGCGGATGCCGCGGACGACGCAGCTCGGGCCGCAGCTGGGCCGGAGGAACTGCTCGGGGAGCAGATCCTCTAGCCGCATCTGCTGTGAGGACAAGAAACATCCGTAAGTAACATACATGGATCTTCGAATTTGCCCGCCGCAAGTTCCGGCAAAGATAATCGGCTGATCGAGGAGGCGATCCGACTCGCAGTCGGCCGTCGGCTTTGACAAAACGCTACCGGGCGATGCACAAAGTTTCCCTCGAGCTCGGGCAGGGCGCTTCTTCAAGGCCAATCGCCCGGAGGCCATATGCTACCAGGGGATGGTGAGGATGACAGCGTGCCATGGGGATCCCAAGGGTCGGAGCTCCTCAAGAAAGACGCTTAATGCCGCTGGATTTCGGGCGCCGGGCTTACTTCATGGCGTATGCCGGGCCACCGGCCGGAACCCCGCTGACCAAGAAGCACCAGCGCCGCCTCCATGGAATCGGGCTGGCGCCTGTGAGCCCCGACGGGCCGGTGGGACTAACCATAATCAGGAAAGCTGCTATTGGGCAATGGAGGACCTCATCGAGGTCGCGCCGCAACCCAACCTTGGTTGATCACGATGGTACTGAGTCGCTGCCGCCATCGATCCCCACGCCCGCGCATGGCCGAAAGGGATGCAAATGCGCGGCGCCACCACTACCGTGGAAGAACCGGGCTATCCTCGCATCGCAGCCGGGCCGTGCCGCATCGATCTTGAGTTCTTGCTCCTCGTTCCAATCGTTGGACTTGGATGTCGCGAAATAAGCACGCCTTTCGCCAGATGTGTCCGCCCCCAAAACTAGCTATATTTAGTTTTTATTTGAGTCCGAGATGAGTTAGAATATCACTACTCCCTCCGGGCCTCGTGGAGTTTGTCGCTTTTAACTTTTGAACTTCATGTTTGACCATCCGCCTCATGGAGTTTGTCCCTTTTACCATTCTCTTTTTTTTTTTTTTTTTTTACTCTATACCAACTATCATCGCGGGGCCAACCTATAATTTTATTGAAATACTATGAGGTCTTGTTTTTATGTGATTTATTAAAAGGAATTCAATGGTGTAATCTTAATTTAATTTTGATTTTTGGTTTGTGAGTTATAACATTTTTTAGTTAGTTCAAACAAGAGGGCCTCGTCATCGGATATCATGGTGGGGTCGCTGAAAGTGTATGGGGATCAAGTATATGATCATACTAGACTATCTAGGTATGTGGATATGTAGAGTATGTGGATATACTTTGTTTATATACGCCAGTAGTGATATGTTTGTATATATGAAAAAATATGGGTTCCTTCCAAAATTTTCACGATAGTAAAATCTAGATCAAAGTTAATATGAGTATCTAAAACATACTCAAACTGGATAAACAAGTATGAACACATGTGCAACGTGGTTTATTGAGGCGGAGTAATCGCTTCCCTGAGTATGTAAACGATAAACACAGATTCTAATAGGTCTACCCCTTTGAAACCATACATATGACCAATGAAACCAAAATAAAAAAGTAATAGTCACATCGACCGACAAACAATAACCATCAAATGGTACAAGATAATACTAAAGACATGCATATGACTATCATTCATCTCATGCATGCATGAACACTTATGATAAGAAATCAAACCGTGATCAACATTGAAGCATATAGGCAAAACATAATATTTACAATATTCCATAAAGGTAGATTAGGATAGGAATAGATTATCTAATCAATCCTACATAGCATATATATATATATGGAAATATATATATATAAGGGTAAATTTTTCCTACACCCTAGGAGTAGCTACACCCATGTAGATCTACGCCTTTCTTCTCCTACGTAATCCACGGCATTAGCTTCATTAATTAGGGGTTAAGTGAGTGCACCCAAGTAATTAAATGGACACAACTAACTCGATCCTATTTTTAGCTATTGTTGTTGGACGCCACCAATAAACTCATTTATTCGGCATCCGAGAGATCGAGGCTACCGTGACCATCGCCGAAGCGAAGTCTCTTTGTATATCTACACTCCAACACATGTACAAACGGGCGCTTACCATTATTGTCCGCCATGGTAGATCTTGGAAGGAGTGGAGACAGTTTTGTGTCCTTTTGGTAACCAACACTCAAGTGCAAAGGAAATATAAAATAGGTGCCCCGGGGCCATCATGTCCGGATGTCTAACCCCATCCCGCATCAGTTTCACTAGTTCAGCTCCTTCCACTCGCTTCCACTCCTCGTTATCCCCACAACGCGCACCGCCGCTGCCACTCCGCCCTCGCCCCCGCCTCGCCCCCCAAGGCGATGAAGGAGAAGAAGCTAGCGGCGGCGCGCATCCTCGTGGATTTATTTAGCCGCTGAACCGCCGGAGGGACCCGCCGAAAGGTGAGATCCTCCGCTGCTGCCTCCAGCCAGAAGGAACAAGTTGTCGGCGCATTGTACATGGAGCTTCGTCGCGTCTGCGGCAAGTTCCGGCAGTACACCGACACCAAGGGAGGTAATCCTGGCTCGTCGTCGCGCCCGCCAAATCGTCCGCTGCAATCGCCTCGCCAAACAAAGAGTTCCCCGGAGCTCGCGCCGCATCTTCCTCAAGGCCGAAAGCATCCGAAGGCCATATGCTACGAGGGATGGTGAAGATGACGGCAAATGGCGCCATGGGATCCCAAGGGGCCGGAGCCAGAGAGCCGCTGATGCCGGGACTCCGGGCAGCGGGCTTACTTTTTGGCGAGCGCCGCCAGACGGCCGGAACCCCCTGACCAAGAAGCGCCGGGCGCCGCTTCCATGGAATCAGCGACGGCCCGCAACCGACGGCCGGTGGGCGAACCATCTCCCCGCCGAAAGCCCGTATTTTGGCCCAGCGGATCTCAACGCGGTTGTGTGCCCCAACCCAACCTTGATTCATATCCCTACCGCTTCGACATGGTGCGTAACTACGCCGATTTACTCCCCACGCTTGTGTACGGGCCTAAGAATGCATGACCCATGAGGGCGAGGGGAGCGACGCCGTCCGGCACGCTTCCCCTCCACTCGGTGACGCCCGCTTTGAGTTCATACTCTTGCCGCTCAAATTGAGCGCGCCTTAGCGGTATACGCCTTCATGAGGATGTGGAACATGTCCCTAAACTAGCTTTTATTTGGTTTTCATTGTCATATTGTTGTGTAAACATCGGTTCTCGCTTTTAGTTTGCAACATGTGTTTATTTCCTCCGCTGAGCTGTAATATAATTATTAGAAATTTAGGTGAGAGCTCGCGGAGGGTTAGCGATGAGATGCTCGCCGGGCGACCATGGCGCCACGGGCGGAGTTGCGCCCAAGCAATGTCATCTCTCGATGGGAACTATTAAAGTTTTGTTGTGTGCATGCCATCTCCTCGACATTAATGATGTTGTTAGTCTTTCAAAAATGTTTCCCCTCCAAAAAAAAGCTCTATGTGAAGGTAACTAACATTTGATCAAAAATTTATATGTACCTTTTACATTCCACATTTAGTTTCTAGCTTATATTGCTTGAAGAGATTTTTTTACACGCCAAATGTAGCCGATATTTTTGATATTTATGAATTGAATTTGTTTATGTGTAATCCGAATTTATGTCTCAATGAAAGTTCATTTAGTCAAATTGTGCAATCGTTGTCACTACGCTTTGCGTGTGTTCACCTCCGCATATTTTTTGTTTGTTTCATTTGCGTGTCTTTTTGAAGGACAGGTCAAAAAGGGTGAAGCACCCATTATGCCCTTTGATCATATCTTGATTGTCTTCAAAGCCACCTTAAGAAAAAACCGGTAATCAAGTAGATTACAAGGGCGTGAAGAGAGATGTGGAATTTGTCAACTTCTTTATTACAAACGCCAAAGTTCTCGAGAAAATAGAATTTTGGATGTATGCCAAATGCGATTTTGAATATGTGGATGCACAGCCTAGCTTAAACGAAACTAATACCCGCCATTTCCAAGGACATAAAAGTAACATTTTTGCCTTGTGTTTACTCTGACCTTGTGCACATCGTGGATATGCATGATAGAGTACTTTGCCGCGGTGTGACCGAAAGCATTAAATTCCGATTACAATTCATTAAATTTGTTTCAATTAATTCTTCAAAACAAGATATCACATGGATATATTTAGATAAAATTACAAGTGGGCCCACACGATGGTAGTTGGGATAGAGTAGGACAAACTTTTTCGTGGCCAAATTCCTAATTCTCCCATAGTCCTATTACTCCAAACAATGTTTGAAATTTTGAAATAGCACACAAGTTAAGCTACCCTTTTACATTAACCGTGGGACCATGGTGTCTTCATCGAACACTCTACGCTTGCCACCTCGATTTTTTTATAGTGCTACTATGGGCGCAGCTTTTCTCAGAGTCTCTCGCCTCTTCCTTTCTCTCATACTACACCTCTTCTCATATTGTACTAGTAGTACTTTTTCTCACCTCTTTCTCCGTCCTCCGACTTTCCAAACTCATCTCAAGCAAACAAGAGTAGAGAGCTGTCCGACATTGGGATCGCCGCTGCCGGCTTTCTGCTCTCCATCCTAGGTGTGTGCACCTCTTATCACATCCATGCAAAGCTAGATATGTTTTTTCATGTGGTTCTAGAAACACCAAATACGAAGTTTTTTTTCCTTTTTGGTGGTTGCAGACTGGGGTCCTGTCCGCAAGGCCTCCCCGGCGGGCGCTACATTTACAGGTTGCGCCATCGCCTTGACTTCCCGACCAGGATCCTGACCGGGCGTGGGAGCACGGAGGTGAACGAGGCGCTTATCGCGGGCGTTTTCGACAGATTGCCGACTTCTGCCGCCCGGGAAGTTTCTACTGCCGCCTGATTCCCTGTGTTTTGGGTGGAGGCTGAAAAAATGTCGCAAGAGAAGCACATCTTCTTGGGTGAGCACCGAACTCTAGATTGTAAAGTGCATTATCCTTTTCCTTTTTTTGAAGGTTTTTTGAATGGCTCTAAAAAAGTCTTTTTGTTTGTGTCTTGTATATCCGTGTGTCTCTATGCTATCTAGCTTGTACAAAGATTGCTCAATAATTTTGTTGTCTTAAATACCTTTTCCGATTGATCCTAGGTATATACAAACCCAAAGACCCACACGGAGACTATAAAAGGATGGGAGTCCCAAGAAGCACAGTGAGGATCTAGCTATGCTGTCAAGGCACATCTTTCTGCGCGAAACGCCTCTAATCTAATCCCAAAGTGCATTTCATTTTCCACTAACTAAACCAATCCCAAAGATCTACAAACTTCCCACTCTAGTAAACTTGCATCAGAGCCCCGAGAGTGAAACTAAATTATATTTCCACCCTTCCTTTTACCTCTTCTCGTCGGTTCGCTCCCATGTACTATGATGGGCCGCCCAAGAACTACCTCTTCTCGTTGGAGCCAAGTTTTTTCGCTTTTGCAAAAATCCAAGGATGGCAAACTAGTTTAGCAAACTCTTGATATGCTCGGCTATTTTTTATCAGCATTGTACAATACTAAGTCGCTAGGAAGTAATGGTTTAGCGTTTTCCCTGCCATAGTCATATCTTATTGGCTACTCTATTTTTTTAGGGAGAAAACCGGGTTTTAAAAACGGAGGAAAACTCGCCCTCGCCCGGAGATGCCACCCCTTATCGCCTTTGAGTTGTCGCTTCATCTCTTCCAATATAATTGCAAAATAGACCTTTTTCTTGTACCTTCATCTTCACCGTATACAATTCCCTCGCACCATATCATAAATTCCATCATCATGGCCATCTTCTTCATCCACATTCATGCCAAGATCATCATTGATACTAGTCTGTTAATCTAGAAGGCCCTCATTTTCATATAGTATAACCTCCAATGGTTCTCATGATGTATCCACCTAGTGTAAGTGCTAGCCATTCCACTAATATACAAGTGTAAGTGATTATTTGGTTGTGTGAACGCCATCAGCATGCATTCTCGCCTGGGCCCTGATGTAAGTGATTACTGATTGTGTGAACGCTAGTGTTGTCAAGCAAGACCGCAATGGAAGTGTCATTCAAGTTTTTATTTTTATTTGAGCCCTACTGGCAGCTTCTTTATTCCAGTACACTCGGCCCGAAGCTAATAATTCGTATATCAAGAGGATGATGTGTTGTATATTCCTAAAAGTTCTCGAGAAAAATAGAATTTCGACGCAGCATGCCATTCTCAATATGTGGATGAACAAAGCAGTTTAAACCTAAATCGAGGTCGGCCGCTCTAAGGCCATAAAAAGTAACATTTTTGCCTTGTGGCGGTCTCTACTCTTGACATTGTGCACATCAGTGGGATATGCATGGAGTATTGTTGATCTTATGAGCATGCATTGTGTGTGACCGAGCATTTACCTCAACATTTTTTGTAAACTCTGTGTCGCATTTTTGTACATTGTTGAGAGCTTACAATGGATGGAACTTCTACTCATGAACGCGCTCAGCTTTGTCATCTTTTCTCTTTATCATATTTTATTGAGATGTTGACTTCATAAGACTAATGACGCATCTTGTCTGTTTACTGCGGCACTCGGCCGCATCCGCTGATAGTGCAGCTTTTTATGGTTTATTGAAACTTTGTCA
>JADLZK010002612.1:0-59222 GCA_015847255.1 Hyparrhenia diplandra
CACACAATTAATACGTTAACATGAATCACGACGAGTACATACATACTAGGTGTGCTGATCATGTGCAGCACGTTACGCCACACAGAGACAATTATTCATTCATGATTCATGCATATATGCACGACCTATATGATGGACGCACGCACTACTAAAAGCAAAACAGTAATATTAGAGTTAAATTTAAAGATCTTTCATTAGGGGCATTCCGCCGGCGTCACAATAAAAACATTTTAATGTCTTTGGCGAGGTCGCTTCCCAATGGACATACATCAGGGGCGTTCCTATTTTCACCCCGCCCTAATGTGAATCAGGATTTAGTATTTTAAAAATTCAAAAAAAAAATAACAAAGATTTTTTTTATTATTAGGTAAGACCCCACCGCCCACCCACATCCCCTACACGTGGTGATTTTTAAAGCTTTTTTTAAATGTTGCGTATGCTAAGATTTGAACCGCGTACTCAAAGCTCACGCTAGCCACCCTTCCCTCCACTACACTACATTAATAATTTGTATGTGTCTATATCTCATTCCGTCCTCATATATTATACAAATCCGAATTGTAGATTGACTATTTCGGGCCCTAAACGGATTCAAACTAAATGGTCAACTACAAAGTTTCATAACTTTTGAGATCTACATTTCATATTTAGGAAGTTTTTCCGTCAGGTCGTGGGTTTAAATTTGAATTTCAAATTTGGAGACATTTGAACACTGACTTTTGCATGACTAGATGATTTCGAACTAAAAAGTGGTCAACTACAAAGTTTCATAATTTTTCGAGATCTACATTTCATATTTAGGAAGTTTTCCCGTCCGAGGTCGCTACTCTAAATTTGAATTTTAAATTTGAGACATTTGAACACGAGCTTTTGCATGACTAGATGATTTCGAACTAAAAGTGGTCAACTACAAAAGTTTCATCACTTTTCGAGATCTACATTTCATATTTAGGAAGTTTTTCCGCCCGAGGTCATTTATAAAATTTTAATTTTGAGTGCCATTTTAAAATTCGACAACTTGATTGTAGGGGCGGTCAATATAGAGCGCTACTATTGTAATGGACCACATTAGGGGCGGACTACCAGCCGCCTAATGACAAGGGGCGTACATTAGACCCGCAATAAATGTCCCGTGTCCTAGATACCGGGGGGATTTTTCGCGATATAAGGCGCGCTCAAAGTATGGTACCAAGCCTAATAAAAAACGCAGGCACCCTCTTAGTGGCCTTTTTGCAGTAGTGACGCAGGCCATGCATCCAGCAACAAATGGAGCATGCATGCAGGCGCGCGCGGCGGCCGGCCAAGTAGCTAGGCGCATTTGAATCCGGCGGGCACACGGCGGCCGCAGTAGTTGACGAGGAGGGAGAGGTCGACGGCGACATCGAGGTTGACGCCGAGGACGTTGGCGTTGATGGCGAGGCAGACGCAGACGGCGGCGTCCAGGTCGACCAGGCCGGAGACAGGGAGCAGCAGGGCTTCCTCCTTGGGCGGGCCGCCCACCACGGCGTGGATCAGCCCGTCCAGCACGTCGGCGCACACGCCCAGCTTCACCGCGTTCACCGGGCACTTGCCGTCCGGGATCGGGCACGGTGACCGCCGCACGCCCACGCCGGCGCCACAAACACCACCAGCAAGAAGCAGGCGCACAGCACCGCCGGCGATACCATGGTGCTGCTGCTGGAACGCCTCGCCATTGTTTCTACGTTCGAGCTAGCTAGTAGTGATGAGGGGCTTTTGATCGATCAATCGAGCGATTGATGATCAGCATGGAGACTTTGGAGGGTATTTATACCCAAGGATTTTGGAGGTTAGCCTTTTGGCTTAACACAGCACGTACTGTACGTATGAAATATACTATAACTGGTACTCAATGATATACTGCATTACTGCGTACTCACGACATAGCAAAAAGATACTAATATATGTGTGTGCAGCCGGCCGATCAGAGATGATTGCGCACAATAAGACACAGATAAAATCAATGGACTTGGATGCCAGGTTCAAACGGTTGCCCGTGACCCTCCGCCGGCCGATAACATCCAAACGACTATTATTCTGGTTTCCATCCAGGGACATCTCCATCGACCGACTTTGAATTGCACTTACAGTACAACAAAAGCACTATATAACTCCGTTATACTCCACAAATCTGTAACAAAAAATACAATCTGGATACATTAGAAATTCTGCATACAAATTTTCATCCCTGGACTATTCCTAACAAATACTTAGCTATTTATCGTATGCTCTGTCAGTTGCTGTGAATTTGTTGCATTTCCAGATTTGTATTTCTTCCTACAGAAATTCTTGACCTTCAGATAGACCCACATGGTTAAAAAAACCCTAACAAAATTTTCACTGCCACATCACTGCTAGCAGCAAATCAGGCAGCTTCATCACGCCAACAGTACTCAACAAGAACTGCAAATTAAGATTGCTTAATTTCCTATGAGTTTTTTGACCTAGCCCCTGACACAACCATACATCAAGACATTACAAGTACAAAGATGCTGCAAACACTATGTCCCTCTTGATCTTGTTAACTGCTTCCTCAAGTTTTGCTTCTAACTCGGTTTCCCCAATGGACTTGGATGCCAGAATCAGCTGCTGTGGGAACCTCCTCCAGCCTCCTGATGGCCCTGATCAAGCTTCCTTCAAACACTTGGGTCATCTCCATGATTTGGTAGAACTTTGACCCTCTGGCCCATGAATACACCGCTTCCATTATGTCAGGTCGGAAAGAATTCACAAAACTTTCCACGTCAATTTGGATCTGTCATCACCAGCAAGAGAACAAAAATACGAGGTTTCAGCATCATGATCCAATTCACACGAGGCAGCAATTCTATATGATGGTTTGGTAGCATTGACTACCTTGCATTCAAGCTGAAGGTTAGCAACCCTTCTTGCTGTCTCCCTGCAGCTGGTAGAAGAGCAAATCAAGCTCCTCTCTCTTGGCTTTGGGGCATCCTGGAGCTTCTCTTGCCAAACAAAGCACGAAAGCAGTGCCACCATCTGCTCTACTGTAGCATCCTTCAGAGCACCACTAAACATAAGTCTCCGCCAATGTAAGCTCATCAGCTGAACTTATCTCACAGGCCACTTTGCCCTTCACTTCCACAACATCATCACTCGTAACATATCTGAAATAAAGATGTCTGTTCTTACGAAATTGGAAGCTTGGAAGGACTATCTGATATACATGATAAATTTTCTACATTCACATGGAAACCAGCAGCATGTTATCTTACAGAAGCAACATCCTGCGTATGCACCTAAATTTTCCCCAGAAAGATTTGGTTATGAGGACACAAACAAGAACACATGACAAAATTATCTTTCACATAGACAGTGAGATTTTCAGAACTCAATACAGAAGACAAAAATTCCTATTTTATTTTATTTTATTTAAAAACCAGACCAAATTTGACATGACAGTGGAAGATGCTTCTAATTTAGTCAAAATATCCTACTAGTTATGTGCTGTGTCTATCTTTGCCCATGTATTATATGCTTCTACACACAGAAAATCTGAATTCACAACAGCAATTTTGTTGACAGAAATATTATACTTTTAGCAGATCAAGGATTATATATGTAAGTAGGGCACTTCATCTTATTCTTAAAAGTACCAAATCAGCGAAATCTGAAAAAGAATCATTTTATGTCAGAATAAAATGCAATACCCCAGCCCTGCGAAGAACACGTTTTCCGGCTTTGAGTTCATCCTTGAAAGCTAAAGCGGTGGAAGACCGCACTGTTTTCTTTATGGACTTTATTTTGGCTGATAGTTCTTGCTTAGCATGAAAGACTTTCAGCTTTTTGCTGGATATGTGGAGAGTTACGGATATCGTGCTTCTCAAACAAGCTCTCCAGAGCTTCTATTCGTCTGGTAGCTTTCCGAAATGATTTGATTGTACCTAAACACCAAAGGTTTTATTAGAAAAACATAAACAGAGGAAATCTGGCAACATTCCTAAGCATTTTCTTACTTTCATATCTTCTTCTGGATCCAATAGAGGCACCCCATCTTTAGCAAACCTTGAAAGGACTTCTTGACTTTCCTCAAGGTGTTTTCTCGAGCTTCTACAGGCAATAGATCCTTAGGCATGTACATCCGTATGCTGCTTAGTCCGTCAATCTGTTTTATTTAGTTGGGCCCCATCATTAGCAAAGGTGCAGCTTAGCAAGGAGACACAATGATCAGCAGTGGTGAAATGTGCAAAGAAAATAACCTGTGAAAGTGGCAATGAAACTACAACTGGTTCTCCACGCTTTCAGAGGAACAACCTTCATTGTTTTTCTTACGTTGTTGTCCTTAGTTACAGAACATCTGGTAAGGACATCAACCGTGTAATCAGAATCCTCAGGTCTCCTATCTGCAAGAGCAGAACCAAAGTAAGGTGAACAGCTACTTTTCCATTGCAACAGTGAGGCATAGATGAATAACATCACTAATCTGACTGTTAATCTGACTGTTTCAGGAATTAAAACCAGGTGTACTTGCTGCAAGTGGTTGACAATTGGAGATGAACAAATCCACTCCATAAAAGAGGTCCTAATCCTAACATACAGTTACAGGCTAAAAACCACCAAACATTCTGCAATTCAAGCTGATGAAGCTATGCTACAGGAATAGTTGGTGCTTAAACAAACCAAAATTAAGCTTATTTAGATAAGATTGTCAAGAAAGGTAAACTATATCTGTGCATTTTTTTCAGGATAAGTAAAATCCTCTCATTTGAGATCATAATGGTTTCTCCTATGTGTAGCTCTGAAGAGGCACTCAACTGCCAGTCAATTCATCATCAAAGCTAGAGACCTAGACAAACTGACAAGGGTACCCATGCCACAATTGGCAAAACTCACGGACATGAGCAGATCATAGGACAACCATGAATGAACCTAGATTATCAGAAAAACATAGCAGTGAACAGTGAACACTGAACAGTGAGCAGGAATATCTGTTGCTTAAGCCTGAAATCGCTAACCAATCCACAACAAAACATATAATTACATGAATCCTGTCATATAATGCATTACCAAAAAAAAATGTTGTAAGTAAATATTTCTGTATTTATTCTAAACATATAAACAAAATAGAGAATCATTTTAGAGGAATAGATTGAAATGAGATTATGGTTTTAACTTCTGTACCTTCACCATGGGATTTCACTTTTTCAAAGTTTATTATAATTCCCCATGTGACAGTTTCATCAATGGAAAGGTTCGCTGGCTCATCTGTACTATATTCACGCGGACAAGCCTTCCAGGTTGCAAGAAAGGCAGAACATGTTTTGGAGAGAGGACAATATCATGGACATCCTTCTTTAAACTCCTGTGCTGCTGTAAGAGATCATAATAATCCTTCAAGCTCTCCTCTTCCTCAATGACCATGGAATTTCTCTCTGATTCCAGTTCCTTGATTTGTTTCTGCACAAAATTCAAACGGGTGCTATTGTAAGTTTCAAGAAATGCTTTAGGTAGGGTTTCTGTGTGTGTTTTATAAAAGTTCGTATGGTGACCAAAAGTCAATATATATATATATAGGTGCCAACATCCATCTATCAGACTATCAGCACAAATTATTAAGCTGGCGTGTAATGGTCTAAAAGTGATCTTACTGCATGGGTGCATCTCTGAAGCACTCTGGAATGTATCAAATAATGCTCAAGTGCTCATGTTCTTTTTTTTAACAGAAGGAAAAACTAAACCACAGAGGGGTGTGAAGGAATATTTTAAACTTTGGAGAAAGGATGTCCTGTTTTTTGGCCTATATACAAAGTACAACAATCAACTTTAGTCCCACAATGATTATTCCCTTAAGATACCTGCTCAATGACAACCTAAAGGGCCCATTAAAATAAGTTCGCAGAAACATATGAAGTGTGAACTGCGGCGCAGGTACAGGAAAAACAGTGTAATATTATAAGTTTCAATGGGCTTACGAGTTAATAAATGGATGAATTATGTGGTTCATGGCTGTCAAGGATAAAGGCGCACCACGAAAAAACACTTAGGAGCATAAGTAAAATCCTCCATTTCAAAGAAATGCAAATACCTCAAGATCAGGAAGAGAACGATCAGCCTGAAATTGATAAAATGAATGCCGGAGGAGCTTTTCTGGATCCCCATCCTCAGATCGCATTTGATTTAACAGCATGTTGTAGCTCAGATGAAAAGCACTAACAAACAGAAAGGAAGTTGAGTGAGCGCATGCAGAAAAGAACATAATCCACACTTAAAAGTGACAGTAAACATATTGACGCAAAAAGAATGAAATAGAGGGCAGATCTGAATTTGAGCATTGGTACAAAAACTTCGATATTTTAAGGGTGTGAGGAACAGGCATAACACAAATGGCTAGCATTATCTGCATAATTTATGAACAATGTTAAAACCAAGAACTTTATTGCACTGGGAGGATTTTTTTCCATCCCAGTCCTAATCTTGTGTTCTGGATTTCTTTTTTCATGCATACCACACAACCAAACTGGATTAAGTTGATAAAACTTCTTTGTTCCAAATGTGCCAGAAAAGTCAGGATGCCATTATACTGACCTGTTCAAACTATCAGCACTTCCTTTCAGCATCATTTTGGCAGTTGAAGGTTCCATTTTCTCATCTACCATCAGTATACAGATACCACGCTGATCAATACCTCGACGACCAGCACGCCACTCATTTGGATGTATTCTCCACTTTCGACAACCATCTGAATCGGTCTCCGTCAATTTTTCGCACATTGGTAAACACAACAGTCTTTGCAGGCATGTTCAAACCAATACTGAATGTTTCTGTGGCAAAACAAACACTATAACACCATGTTTTAATCACAGCAAAAAATAAAAGGCACGACACACAGCAGTCTTAAAGATAGAAAGAAAGCATATATGCGCTTCATTAGAGGGAATATGGATAATAGAACATGTGGACACATTTCTCAAGGTATAAATATTGTCCATGACATTAGTCAGAGATGAGAACCACTCTGATCTAAAACAACTAAATAAAATAGTTTATTAAATCTGTTATTTCAGACCTCGTGCCCTCCCCCTCCCACACTCTCTGTATAAATTTGGAAGTGCAATTGAACATAGAAGCCTAGAATCACTTTAAAATCTGATCTATCCATTTCATGGTTCACAACAAATTGTTGTCTTCATATGGAACTAGAATACAGTAGCAACAAGCAGAATCTAGCCTAACCTTTTGATGCACGAAATTCTTGCTTGATGTAAAAGTGCAAAATGTATATAAGAAGTTATGAACATCTATGTCTTACTATCATTGCTCCAAATAAAAAGTTCTGTATGAGTGTTCAAATACTACTAGCAATAAGCTACTTATGGGGCTAAGAAATAACAGGAACTTGAGGCATCATGAGATTCATAAAACGTGCTAACCTTAATGAGGCCCTCCTGGAAGAGTATCTCAATGACTTCCTTTAGAATAGGCAGCAGACCAGAATGATGCACGCCAATGCCACGTTTCAATAAAGGGAGCATGTTTGAAACCTGCGAAAGCTCCAGTGGCTCAGTTTTAAGATAGCCCCTGTTTTCGCTGGGGCTTAGGCGGATTCTAGGCGGTGACCCGCAGCCTAGAGCCTAGTGGGGATTTAAGCGAGCCTAGGCGCTCCTAAAAGCGTTTTCTAGGCGGTGGCTAATACATGCTTTTATACTTAACAAAGGAGCTAATATATGCTTTTTTATACTTAATAAAAAGAAAATAAATAGGAGATAACTGCTCAATGTTGGGGAGAAAAGAGGAAAAAGAAGGCCAATTTAACAGCCCAAGCCCATCGACACCTTATCCTCTCCCTTCCACCTCTGTTTTCTCTCTCTCCCGAACCGAACTCCTCTCTGCTCCCGACTTTGCCGCCGCCTCCTTCCTCGCCCCGCGCTGCTCCGACTCCCACCGCCGCCTCCTTCTTCGGATCCGGCCGCCCGACACCCGCCACTCTTCCCTGCTCAGCGCCCGCCTCTCCTCGGCCCCTGCTGCTCGCCGCCCGGCCGCCCGGCCGCCACCGTGACCCAGCCCGCCTAGGGTTCGCCCCCACCCCTAGGCTATAGGGGACCCTCTGCCGAAGGCGCCCCCGCCAGCTTAGGGCAGCCTAGGCACCCGCCCTAGCGGAACAGGGCCCATAGCATTGCTAACAGTACTGCTCCTGGTTTATATTTCAAATAGTAATGTCTACAACAACAACAACATAGCCTTTAGTCCCAAGCTAGTTGGGGTAGGCACAAATAGTAATGTCTACAGAATTAAATTCCATTTTGTTAGTTGCTTGAGATCAGGAAACTGATACATAAATGAGAACTTACCTGAGGAAGCTTTTTGTCATCATCAGAAAGCATATCCATAGCACTCCAAAAAATTGTTTCGATGTTTGCCTTCTCATCATCCTCATTCAAGTCCATCTTAGCCATCTATCACACAATGAAAGATAGTCCAAATCAACTGAATTAACTCAATTTCGCTTTCCTACAGACTACAGAATTTTCCTGTTCACTAAATTGACTAATAATAATCTACAAAAGAGCATACCTGCATAGCAAGAAATTCGCATTCCCTTTTGCTAAAAGCTGAAAAGTATTACAGGATCATATTGACGCTGAATTATCATTTTCACCATCTTGAATATGTCGCTTTCCTCATTAGATTTCCCTGCCATGATAACTTTCTGCCACTTCCCATTTTCCTTCTTCTTTGGCACTGTCGCTAGCAGGGACAAGGGCATTCAATGCTTTTCTGAAAACTGTCCTCTCTGAACTTGCCCTTCTCATCCACTACAAGGTATAATCCATCCCCTCCAGAAGGAAATACATAGTGCTGAAGAGGTGTAGGTCTATAGTCGGTGTGTAAACTATATGACAGGGTTGCTTATGTACCTGAGAAATAGAACAAACTCCATTATTAACTAAATGGCATATGTTCTTAAAGCATATGTGGATGCTTGACCATGTCTATAGACGCTTTGTAACAAGTACATGAGTTCAAAGCCAAAACCATGGTAATAGAAACATGGAGACAAATAGGCAACCTTGGGAACAGACCTTAGCTACCCAATCAGCAAACTCCTTGGCATTAGGTACAGTTGCTGAGAGGAAGACAAAGCGTGAGTTCTTGGGAGCCATCACTATACTCTCCTCCCAAACCACCCCTCTCTCTCTATCTCGCATGTAATGCACCTCATCAAATATAATCCAAGCAACTTCCCCTCATGACCTCAGATCCCTTGTATTGCATGCTCCGCCAAATTTCTGTGGTCATGACCTGCATTGTCAAGGCATGCTTTTGAGTTTTGAGTGCCAAGCATGAATATACAAGCGATTGAGAGAGTAGTGAAAACAGGAGGCAATACCAGGCAAGAGGCATTCGGCTCAATCGCGTGACATCCCCAGTCATGAGACCGACATCAGAGAACTCTTCTTTGAACTCCCTGTACTTTTGGTTGCTCAGTGCCTTGATTGGAGATGTATAGATGACCCGCTGTTGGTTGCGCAAAGACATTGCTATTGCATACAGAGCGACCACTGTCTTTCCCGCTGATGTATGAGCTGAAACCTGGGAATCCCCAAAAGGGAAGTAGAGAAAGATTTTTATAAGTGACAAAAAAACTTAGCTGATGAAAGGAGAACTTGTTTGACTGTACATACAGAAGCGCAAAACATGATTATTTAGCAAGAAAACAGTTGGACTATTAGGTGTGGTCTGACACCATACAGGTCATACAATAGGGGGGGACTGAGAGTTTACAATCAGCATTCAGCAACCATGGATGCTAATTGCCAATTGGCCATCAGCGATAGACGGATGAACATCAGGGCAATGAGAGGCACATTTTTTTCAAACCCCGTGAGAGGCACATTTATGAGGTAATAATAAGTATTACAAAAGTTAACCAAATTTGAGGATGTTGCTCCTTGATCCAATTCATAGGGTCATTTTTTTTTTTTTTTTTGGCGAGGAATTCATAGGGTCATTTGAGCTAAAGGGAACTAATTTGACACATGCACCGAGCTGGGTGGCCAAATGAAATGCACTGAGAGGGGAAACAAATTGGAGGTGATATGGTACCATGACGGATTCTCCATTGTCGAGGCAGCGTATGGCCTCGGACTGGAAGGGGTCGAGCTGGAAGGGGAACTTCTTTGCTGGCTCAGAGGCGTCTGCGCCGCCGGCAATGGCTCGGGACGTAGAGGCGGACGCGTCGTAGCTCTCGGGGTAGGAGACGTCGTGCACGCAGGCGACTGGTTCCGCGGCCGCGAGGGTGGTGGGGCCCGGAGGCTCCGGAGTGGCGGCGTCAGCGCGCGGCGCCTTGAGAGGAGAGGCCTGATCGGCGGCTCCGGGGCCGTCCGGGGCCTTGCGCTTGAGAGTATCCATGGCGGCGGCGTATGCGGTGGCGGCGACCGGGAGGTCTAGGGTTTAATGAGGAGTTTGGCCGTCGCGCGCGAGAAGAAAGAGCGGGGATGTCCCGTGTGACTGCAAGTTGGACCCACCTGTCTGTAATCCTGTAACGTTGCTTTGCATACAGTGATACAGCAAAGAAATCGCTTTTGCCCGTAGAAAGCGTATTTCCATAGTAAAGAAGGCGGCAGGGAAGTTTACTTCCTCAAGTTTGGCCTACATGTGACCAAACTATGTCTTGAACTGAGTAACATATATTTTCTTTCCATTCCAAATTATAAGTCAATTTAATTATTTTAGTTCATCCATTTAGATATTATTATGTCTAGATACATAACTAAATAGATGAACTTAAAACGTCAAAGCAACTTATAATTTAAAGTTTAAAGGACTAAGTGTGACCAAACTACGAAACGGAAAAACATGAGATGAAGGCGGAGAAATGTCATCAGAGAAAATGCATTAACATATAATAACGAGATTTAAGTAACCAGTGGTGTTCCTTTCTCTAATTAAATCAATTGTTAGAGTTATCTTAAATTAAACTATATTTATCTATTATGGAAAAAAAAACGTGCTAAGATTTATAATACCAAATTAGTACCACTATATTGTTTTTGTTACGAGTAAGGAAGAAAACGAAACGAAAATATCCCGAAGCTGCACCCCATAGTTTTCTCAGATTTAATCCCGACGAATTCGTATATTTTTTGTCGACTTTAGTTTTTCTATTTCCGTTTCCATTTTCGTATTTCAAATGTAAAAAGTAGAAAACAATTGAGGAGTTTTTCGACGCTCAACCGTTTTCCACTTTTAGTTTCGAATATCTAGAATTCAAAATTCCAAACTTTATTGCCGATCATTATGCATGCTCATATTTTTATTAATATGCAATGGCAAGTGTGGAGCAATGACAATTTAGGTTGCGCATTATTGTTGCAAACACAACACCCCGGATTATTACTATCTAGGAACATACCGAGGTGGGACTAATCGGAGCATGTCGCATGCATATTTCATGCGCGCATTGTTACCACGCGTTACATTTGATTGGACTCATCGCTAAAGATAGAGAGTTAGATGGACCAAAATAATAAATTTACTCTTTTCACTCAAAACTTTTGGCAAAATGACACTTATGAGAGAACAAGCAATGACTCATTAGCCGGGATTAACCGTTGCCCGTTGGTTTTCAGCCGAGAGTGTGAAGGTGTGAGCGAAGTCGCCGCCGCGTGGGCCGGTCGCCGGGATTCATGAAGTGGCGTGGCCGCACTGCCTGCCGGCTGCCGCGTCACGTCACGTGCACCGCACACGCCATCCGAGCCGCCTCTGCTGATCATCAGTCCTCGCATCCCCACTTCACTCCCACTCCCAGCTCTCGATCCATCTGATCTGCTTGATCTGCTCTGCCTCCACCCGTCTCCGTCGCCGTCGCCGTCGCCATGGCTTCCCACCGCCACTTCCTCCGCCTCCTGGACGACCCTTTCTTCCCCTTCCCACCGCCGCCACCTTCCTCCTCCTGCCCGTTCCTCCTCGACGGCGTCTCCGACTACCCATCCCCATTCCCCGCCGCCTCCCCATTCCCCGACCTGGACGACCTCCTCCTGCCTCCCGCGCCGGCGCTCGACCCCTTCTTCGCCTTCCCCGCCACCACCCCGCTCCTCCTCCGCTCCCTCACCGACCGCGTCGCCGCGCTCGAGCTCGCCGTCGCCACCGCGGGCCGCCGCCGCCAACCCGAGCCCCCGCCACCCGGAAGCGCACCTACGTCACCGAGGCCGGCGGCCGCAAGGTCAAGTGGACCTCCGTCGAGAAGCCGCGTGCCGGGGAGCGGACGCTCAGGTGGGAGGCCGAGATCAAGTCCCCCGACGACGACGGATTCGACCGCAAGTGGAAATGGGAGGCCAAGGGCGGATCCTCCGCCGCCAGGAAGCTCAAGTGGGGCGCCGAGGTCAAGGGGAAGGGATGTCTCGAGCCCTGGTCCCAGGCCTACACCTGGGAGGAGGACTTCACTGCCAGCGACAGCGACGACGAGGACGAAGAGGAACAACGCGCGGCTGAGAAAACCAAGGCCAAGACCAAGAAGGTCACCCTCAACAAGGAGAAGAAGGAGGCGGTGAAGGCCCTCAAGAAGGAGAAGAAATGCCCCTACGCCACCGTCAAGATCGAGGAGATCTCCGATGACAATGAAGCTGGATGCGTCGCCATAAAAAGGTCACACCTTTTCGCCATTCTCCCTCACTGGTCACTGGCTGGGTTTTTGGTCCTCATCACAGGGGGTTTTGGACGGTGGTTGGGGCCAAAAAGAGTAACCCTTTTGAGGCATTGATCCATAACAAAAGGTTAGAGGATTAAGAGATCCATAGGCAGTTGTTGTGATAGAAGAGCCTGGTGATGTTCTAGATCCTCATTCCTGGGGCCTGGCTTGTTGTACTGACCTGCATTTTCCTCTCTGAACTAGGCATTTGCTAAGGGCAATGGCAAGGGAAAGAGGAAGGAGCTCTCCCCACAGGATGCTGCATTGCTCATCCAGATCACCTACAGGGCTCACCTTGCTCACCGATCCCAGGTGCTTCGCTGCCTGCGTGATCTGGCTGTGGCTAAAGCCAAGCTCAAGGAGCTCAGGTCCCTGTTCTATAACATCTCCTACAGGCACCGCATCGCCCATGACCACGAAGAGCGCCAGAGGTTCTCTGAGAAGATCATCGTACTGCTCATCACCGTCGATGCGCTTGAGGTGAGCTGCATGTCTTGTCATTGTGTTTCCTCAGTTACACTGTTGGGTTGCAAGCATAAGTTTCCATCTGACTGAAGTTACTGGTTAAACCGTTTATGTAGTATTATCACCATTGTTAGGAAAATAGAATCAATTGTAGAAGATTAAAAGTTATTGGGGATCATTTTTGTTGTCTACTTGTGTATGTTTTTGTATGCACATATGATCCTGTAATGAACTTTAGATTACAGCATTTATATGTATTTGATTGATTAGTAAGCAGAAATCCATGCTATTTTGTTCCTTTAGAACTTCTCTACTGTTTATATTGTAGGCTTCCAGTTTTCATAGCAAATAATAAATGTAAGGGAAGCCATCTAAATTAATTTCAAATGTTTCTAGATATTCAAGCATTTTAACCCTGCACTGCTTGAAATTCTCAAGTCTTTTTTTTTTTTTTTTTTTTGATTGGAACCTATCTATTGATAATGCTATGATACTGAAGAAAGGGCAAAAAAGCATTAGGCCTCGGTCTCTGTCGCATACATTTTGTATGCCTTGCCTTGACCCTCACTACTACTGCAGTAGTGTTGCACTCAAATTAGGCGAGACAATCACTTTAGCCTCCGCTTCCTTCTTATCCTTCTATATTGTACTAAAAATGTACTTGCCAATTAACCAAACTGTTTTGTTCTTAAAATCTCTGCTTGTATCTCATCTTATCACCTTGGGTTCCATATAACCAGTAAAAATCGTAATACCTGTTCGTTCTGGGTTTCTTTGTGGTTTGTGAAGTGTTGGACATTAGCCTCGGACTTTGACCATTTTTGGTGCTTGCCCGTGAACCCAGGGACCTGACTACATGGTGAGGACAGCGAAGAAATCTATGCTAGAGGAGCTTGAAGCAATGCTGGAGGTTGTGGACCCTCAGCCCCCAGGGAAGCAGAGATCACTGAGCCGCAGGAAGTTTGATCTCCCGAGGGTGGAGCCATCTCTCTGATGAGAAAATGGCTGCTACGAACAAGGCCGTCAGGATCATCGAGGAGGGCAAGTGATGCAGAGTAGGGAGCCACCACCTTGTTAGTGGCAGGATATCATGCCTGAATCCTGATGAAAGCTCTGTAGCAGCAGCATATCTAGGAGAAGTTTAGACCTGAGACAACTCTGCACTTTATTGAGACTTCCTATTATCCTCGAGGGAGCTATCTATGTGTTTTGTTGTACCTTCAATGTTATCCAGGTTTTACTGTGAACTTGCAGTATGTTTCTAGATAACCAATTTGAGCTTTACAATGTGTCAGGATGTCTAGATCCTATGTATCTGTAAATCGTTTTTGACGACGATCCATTCACCAACAAGAACAGCTAGTATTTGATCTGTTCAACAAACAGCCTACCTGGAGCAGACACGTTCAATCTGTATCTATATGTATCTGCAAGTTTGAAGCAGCATGAGAATGGGATGCACACAAACTACACTGCTAGTTCAACCGTAGGCTAACTAGCACGGTCTAGCATTCAACAGAGCACACCAGGGACAGACTAGTATAGATTCGTCTTCATCAGGCTCAACTCTTCCTATCATGGCCTTTTGGTGTTGGGGACTTGATTGATGGGCCAGCAGCTGGGGGCGACCCAAATCCAAGCTCTGCATCTCGCTCGCCAGCATTGCCCTCCGTTCTTTCAGGAAGTTGAGCCGGTGAGTCAGGGTTTAGTAATGCCGTTGACGCTGCTGGTGGTATGCTTCCACCCGAAATCCTGATCAGCAACAACATAGGAGCATATCATCTCTAGCTCATCAATCGACAACAAAGGAAAGGTATCATCGCATCTCATCACAAGCACAAACCGATCCATGAAGCCCTCTTATCAATGGGTTATTTGAATATTGTTTCTGCGCAAGATTCCACTTCGAATTAGAGGATGATGATGATGACGACCCATCTTGGCCCTCCCTGGCAATCGATTGCCTTCTTTTAGGAGCCCTCTGGCTGATGCTCCCTACCGCCTCGTGGCCTGGCATGGCTGTTGAAGAAGGCGAATGCTGTGCGGTTTGCTTCCCTGACTGCCCAATATCACCCTGAAATGTTTTCTGTTCTTTTTAACCTGAAAAAGACTTTCCTCCCGCTTATACTGTAAGCAGAATGAAAGGAACTTGGCACCCTTACCATATCAGATGCAGAATCGCTCCTAACAGTTGGTGACGCTACCACTGATGAGCTTTCAGGTCTGGACAAAGGGGCCTAGTTTAGTACAAAATCTACAACCGAAATGATGCCAAACAGTGACAAAGTAACAGACCAAAATCTTACCCGCCAAGCCTGTCTGTACTTACGAGCCGTTTGTTGCATGATTCACAGCACAGCTGCTGGCCACTAACCTGCCCACGAAGACCAGAAACCTCTTGCTTCAAGTTCATAATATCAGATTCAAATGAACTGAGAATAAACTCACTAATCACTTCTTTAGGAAACTACCTTGCTGTCTACTGTTGACGGCAAGGACAACAAGGATGTCTTCAAATCTCTCTCCTGCAGCAGCTGGTCCTCAAATTTTCAACCTATTGAATCAACATTTTTTTGCTGTCAAAAGAGAAATGTGTGACCTGAAAACACACCCAAACACCTTCATACTATGTGGCCGTAATTTTAAATACTGAACACTTTCAGCATTATTATTATTTTATTGCAAAAGTTCTTATTTAATCACTGTGGCCTTTATTTCTTCTTGATGTAACAACGATGTCATATCGAGACAAAGTGATCCTGGGTTTTACTGACCCAAAATGAAAAGAAAAGATAACCCTTCAGTTCTTACTTCTATTTCAAGCGCTAAACGGCTCATGTAGTTCTTCTTTCCGCTTTTCTAGACTTGACTTTAGGATTGCATTTTCTTTGGCCTATGACAGGAAAAAGGAACAATATTATCTCATCAGGAGGTATCCAATGCCACTTAACCCAATTCATGTGATCCTAGGAGAAAGGGCTTTACCTCCTTTGCAATTTTTGATTGGAGATCAATCTTGTGGCTCTCAAGTTTCTCAATAATAAGGGTCCTTGTTCAGAAGCCACAACAGAAAATAACTCAAATGTCAGCCAGAAATGTGAAAGCTTCCTTGCATTTTTTTATATATATTTTTCGTTGCAAGCTGCTGTTAAGTTTTGTTTGTGACAGTTTTACTAGGTGAAGTCAACATGCAAGCACTGAATGGAAGGACAGCTTCCCAGTGGATAAGCAAATGGCAAATCGCAAGTTTGCGATAGTATTAAACAAAGACCAATATCACAAGTAACAAATAAAAGTATTGAAAAGAAAAACTGGAAAAAGATTGAGGTGCTATCAAAGGATATATGTTTGCAGTTCTTTCAATAAATAGGAAATGCCCAAAAGGCCAAAGGTGCTCAGGCCACTTACTCATCATCGCTGCAGCATTCAATCTCCTCTGTTGACAGGTCTTTTCTTGCCTGTATATCAAGTGTTCCCATAAAATTGTAAGATTATCCTACCAGTATTAATATGAAGAACTATTTCATAACATTTTCACTTACTGAAGTACGGCCCCATAAGGTTTTTTTGCCCATAGATTTTTCTCTGGAAGATGATGAACGAGAAGTTGATCTTAGTATACGGTCTTTGGATCCATTTGGTCCACATGATTCTTGTTTCTGGTTGGATTGACTATTGTCCTCTGCCTTTGCCCTTTCTATGGAAAATGAATTAAGTGGAGAAGAATTTTGATCAGTGCCTTTCCTTGATGCACCATTTTCTACTCTTGTTGTTCTTATAGGAGGTTGAAGATACTGGTTATTGTCATTACCTGTAGTTTCTGAGATATTGTTTTTAACCTATGGACCAAGAAAAATTGAAGTCAGAGACCTGAAGCTGCAGTTCTGAAAAAATATATGTGTTCTGCTTTGGAGCAGCAGTCTAAACTATTCTTCAATATTGTATCCAAGAGCATAGTGTGACCAAGGTTTTCTTGTGTAAGAATATTGTTACAAAACCACAAAGCGATTTGCAGTATATGGTGCACTTAGAAGTCTCCATGAAATACAAATATAAAAGTGGAAAAGTTTAACCACACACATAACTTAGGCACCTATATTAATGGACAAAACATATGAGCCAAGGAGCTAATCTATGCATGCTAAAAGGAAGAGAAACAGGGTAACCTCAGAAATTGAAATAATAAAATATAGCACGTTGAAACAAGAATCATATCATGAAAGGCTACAGAAAGCTAACATCTGTCTTGAAGGACTTTCCAATGCCAAAATGAGAATATCTCATCTATAATGTTTTGGAATCAATACAATGATGATCAGTGAAGTACCTTGCCATCCTTGACATTAACGTTGATCTCATGTTCACTGTCATCAGAGTAGTCCAAGTCTTCTTCAATCTCATCTTCACCAGAATCATAAGAACCATCGTCATCATGGATATCATTATCTGTGGAATATTCCTTATCAACATCATCATCCTCAGACTCGGTATAAGCATCTGAAGAACAGGAACCTTCTTCCAAGTCCTGTATGATAATCGGTTGAATTATAACTCATGAACGACTACGTGAAGTACTTAAAATGAATCCAGTAATAAGAGGATACATCAAATATCTGATCAAATTCCTCCATCATAATAATAACAATAGCTTGTGCATGATTCGCAGCCGCAGCAGCTTGAAGTAGCTGGAATGAACTGTCCCTCCCATACTAAATTCATTGTCTATGTCACATTCTCCAAGAAGAAGAGGTCGAAGAAGGAGTGGTGCCATGCAAGCTGCCAAAGCAGATTGAGACATCCTATTCACAGTTTTGTGTGACTCAACAATTTGCATCATCTTAAGAGTCCTGAAAGAAACCTGATTAGTCTGGAGCCCATTTGTTGGAATAATTTTGTTACGGTTCTACAGGATAATGTAACTCAGTCAAATTGATTATAATGATATCAAGGGATGAGAAGCCCCCATCAAGAATGAAAATCCAGCTACAACGCACCAGGAATTAATATGCTAAGTATAAAGGTTTGGTTGGCAAGAAAACATTATATAAGCACATAAGTTAGATACCTCTGCAACAATTGTCGATTTGGTTCTGGGAAAACTTCATATATCACCCTATTTATCTCATCAAGTCTTCTTGCCTTGTCACTTCCTGTAAAACACTAGGCTTGATTCATTGTATGATTCTAACATATCAAAATGCTGTAGATAAGAGCATATATTGATTTAATTATGTGTAGTTACTTTATGACATCAATTGGATTGTATATTAGTTTGATTGATAAATTCAGAAATACAAGATAACCATAAACAAAGTTTCAAATTAATCTTACGGTATGCTTTAACCAGGGCAGTGCAACATGATGCAGGAACTGGAGATGATGGCATCTCTCGAAGAACATACTGTATCAAAGGAAAACCAGACAAATACCAGTGAAGAGCATTCCTTTTTAGTGAGATTGTAATCAACACTTGCCAAATATATACCTTAATACAGTCACCAATAACATGAGCATCTTCTTCTGGGGAGAACTCGTTTTTCCCTAAAAACAAATTAAATATGTCTTAAATAGTACAAAGAAGATGGTAAAGCAGTCAAAGCAAATAAAAAATACAATTCCCACACATTATTATGGCCCTCATAAAATATCTTAATGAAAACTAGTGAAGAAGACATATTATTTTATTAATTGAACTAAAGACTGCCAAACACCAAAAGTAGTTATCCTAGATAAGAAAAGGCTCAGTCCAAAGAAATCACCCTTTTTCATAATCCTGAATTCTGCATTTGACTTCTTCAACATCAGCAGACTGACGCAGGATACCTTCTACCTTGACCCCTACAGATAAAGGATTTTTTTGTGTGTGTTAGGACTGTGCTGAATGATTTATAGCCATTTATGCTTTTACTCACCATAATGTAAAATTTGCCAAGATTGTGTAATGACCACAATAAGCAAAAAGAACTTACCATGATCTTCAATAAACTTCAGGGCTTTCTCCAGAAATGATGGACTACCATCAGCATCTACTAGTGCAAATTCTGCAGGTCTGCCAATAACAGAGCTGTCCTCCGCTGCACCACCACCAACTGAACTTGCTTAGCATAATGAAATGTAAAGGAATCCATTCCTCCCACAAAAAGTTCAGTTATCAGCAAATGCAGCAGTTTCATTCTACTATTTACAATTAACGCAGTGATGTCTCTTAAGTTGATCATCGGCCTTGCGCGCGGCGCTTATCCTGGAGTCAGTGGCAATTGATTTATTTGCCTCTCTAGATGGCATTTCGTTTCTAGGATGACCTTGTGAACTATTAAGAGTTTGGTTGTATGGTTGCTTGATTGTGCAATTTTTTTTGTAATGTATGTGGTTGATTCTTCAATTTTGAGGATGGAGCTGGATTCTTTCCATTATGTAAAAGAAGATGCAGGCATATTCTAAACATCTAATATCTCAAATGGTGAGCAAGTGATGAAAATTAACAAAGCTTACACTGTTCAGCTGGAGCTTCAGCAGGTTCTGCTGCTACATCAGTGCTGAATATTGGATTTTGCCCCATTGTATTTGCTACGCTGGGTGCCTGTGCTAGAGCACTCTCCAGTGCATTTCTCCACTCATTTAGATCTTCTGTGGTTTCTGCCTACTTGGTGAAAATTAATACCATTAATTCATAAATAATAACATACAAGTATGGTACCTGTAACGAATTAATGAACAAAAAATGAGCCAATTTCTACAGTGTTACAGCATAGACCCTGCAAGCTCCTAATGAACTAGAACAAGCATGGCCCTCCCTCAATCTAACCAAGTAATCATCACTGCTGCTACTTCAGTCACTGCCAGCCACACTAAGATGTGCAAACCACAATAAATAACCAAAGCCAATTGGAACACCGGAAGCAATATGCCAGACATTGTATGAACTGGACAACTAACCTTCAGAGTGAAAGTTCGTCCATCACGGCCATCAGGAAAGAATACTGTCAAAAGTTTCCTATCTTCTTTGACGACAACACTTCACCAATCACCATTCCCCAACATTACAAGCTTATCAGACAATACTGAAGAATCATCGATATTTCGTCAAAGTTTCGGTTTCATTGAATACCTTCGGAGCTATTCAAGTCGATTCCACCAAGTGTAACAATTGGTTCAGCTCCTCTGGGTGGGGGCACATTCTGATTAAAGCACAAAATTGGGAGTGAATACTGTGTTGATTTTGTTAAGAAACCAAACTTCAAATTTCGAAAAGAAAAAAAACAAGCTTTAGCAATTGTACTTATGGCTTGATGCTAAAAAATAACCCACTTCACCACTAGTCTCACCAGTATGTTTCCCCTGACAAAGTGTGTATACAATGATAATTGGATTCTGATTTGCATTACAGTAGAGTAATGTCAATTCGACAGTCTATAGAGGTATCTGAGCAACAATATGCCCCTATAACAAGTAGCTGTGCGTATAGGTAAATGATCATGGTATAGCCGTATTGAGAGGGCCCAATAAAAAACAGAGCTCAGTGAGATACTATATCTCCAGCCACTACCTGGTAATGACTAACAAAAGTAAAATGAGACTTACAGCCAAAGTAAAACTTGAAGAAAATATTATCTCCTTAATAAAGTGCAGATTTCACATTGTTATGGTCATTTGGGAGTGTATTTGTTAGGATCTCCTTGCGAGAAGAGGATTAGCATTACTAAAGCTTCTTTAGTGTTCACAGAAAGCAGATTGGAAACAGATTGGCGTAAGGATTATTGGATTTGGCGGAAATTTCTGGCTGGCTGAATGTCTAGCATCCACACTCTCTACTATTATCTTCTCATTCTTACATATGAGCCCTTTTACATTCTACTATTTACACCAACATGGATAATGATGTAAATAAACACAAAAAAGGTACAAATAATACAGTAAAACTTAAGGAAAAGGAGGAACATTGAAGGAACTAGTGCAGTATATCTTACAGGGTCACTTCTGAAGAACACTAGGGATGCCCTTGTAAGAATAAACCAGCGCTTTTTCCATGATGTCCATCCAATTCCTGTTTATAGAAGATTTAATATGTAGTGTTCTATCTCGAGACTAAAATGTGATTAACTATGGAAGGCAACCTAATGAAGCAGCCAAGCTTTGACGCTTAAACAAATTATGACCATTTGGCACCACAAAGGGAATTGCATAAATAAACTATCTAAGATATTAAAGGAGCGGAAGGAGAACACAGAATTTATGCAATATCATACATATTTGCAGGAAAGCATACCTTTAGATGAAAGTAGTAAATGTCCACTCTTAAGGACCTGCACTAGAAGAATATTTGTCATTGTCCTTAAGTTTTCTTACAAAGATATGGAGAAAATAACCAGGTATATTTCTGTATTTTTACTGTCTATCATGACTTAAATAACAATATACTTTGCAACAATAAGATAAGTTTGTAATAACTCTCGCTTTGACCATATGCTGAGGCCCAACCAAGTTGCATATAAGCATCAGTGGCAGCAATGCACAGTGATGACAACTTTGTGAAAACATCAAATTGTATAAAGTCAGCATATTAGTTATAGGACACAGTATGTCAGTAAAAAAAAGGTCATTTCTTTTATTTCCTTTACTGCAGCACAAAGCCTTTAGTTGTAAGATTACACAAACCTGGCAACTAGGACAAGAGGTCGGCGGGCTGTCACCAGTTTCAGATGTGGAGTTCGGGTCTCCCTCCCCACATCGACAGGTCTTAAACTGATTTACATTCTCAGCAGGCTGTGAAGAAGAAACCTATCGAGAGAATTAAACAAAGTGAAGTGAACATGTAGAACAGTGCCTCGGTCAAACAATTAACAGTGATCTTGTGAACTTAACTTTTAGTGCAAAAGGTGAGAGAGGGGGGGGGTATGAAGCTTTTTACATAGAGAAGTTTTGTTACTATTATTCAAAGCATAATAAGGCATGGAATTTGTTTCAGCATATCCTCCATAGGCATGCATTATGCAGAATATTCTCCATGATTTACTATTTTTATGTACCAATGATTCATAACTAGAATGCCTGAAGTAAACTATATGGTGTGATTGCTACCCAACTAAGAACAGTCATATCCAGCAGTAAAGCACTTGAACAATGCAACGGGGTATATACACATTGATAGCCAAACTCCAGCACAGGACATAAAAAAAATTATTGTCAAAACATGTGAACCACTTACTTGGTGGTATGGAATCTTGAACTCAGAAGCTGACATTGTCAGCCTGGTCTAAATGCCCGACTTAAGAAGAACGTCAGGATGATTTCTGTCCTGGCAATGTGCTGCCTTTATTGCTCCCTATTGAGAGATGCAGGGTACAAAGTTAGTGCCCATAAAGTCATGAGCTTTGTGCTCCAGAGTCCAGACCCCCAAAAAGTGAAAAAAAAAAACTGGCACAGGTAACCATATTAACGAACACTGATCCTACCAATTTGCTGTGCTTTCAGATAAAAAGTGTGCCTATGTTGAGGGGGCAAAATCAATGTACGTTATTCCAGTTGTGCAACCAAGTTTCGATTCTGATTGTGTGAAGGGCATGGACTGTCGATCCATGATCCATATCGCAATCAGCTATAGGCCAACAGGCAATGTACATTAGAAACATATCGATGCTGGGGCGTCGCGGATGTTACCTGAATGAAGAATAAAATGTCACTGACGCGAATGTTGGCGGAGGGACGCGGCGAATTCGGATTTCAGAGTAGTTGCGTTGCGGCTTGCGGCAGGGCAGGAGATCTGGAGAGGAGAGGAGGCGATCGGAAATCCCCCTATCCTAGACTAGCCTCCCGATGGTTGTTCCTCCGACAGCTGCAAGAGCTGCCCCTCGGGCCTCCGCTCTTCTCTCTTGGCCACCAATCCATGGATGGTTGGTTGAGCTCCCTCTTCTCCAAGATACATGGATCCGATCGGAGTACTATTCTTGGTAATGGAGTGGACAGCATCGGAGAAGCAACTGGAGACATGGCATGCCGTTGAGATGGAGGGATGACGACGCCACGTCGTTGCCGCGCCAGCGCCCGGTGTTCCAGCTTGCTCCACTGTCAGTCCCTCCCTCTCTCCACTGGGGATTTTTGGGGATTTTACAGCCATTATCGGATCTCGTCTTACTCGAATATCATTTCTTATAATCGCCTTTACTGATCTATTATCGCCGCGATTTGTTGAATCTCTTACGGAATTTTGTCCTACGCGTGGCAGCCATGTCAACCGGCCCAAAACACAGTCAGCGGTGACACGCAAAATTACCTCCTTGCCCCCTGCCCTTAACAATACGTGAGCAAGCACACACGGGCAGCAGGGACGCTCCATTCTTTTTTTGAACTTGGGACGCTCCATTCTATTTAAATAAATGAAAACTTGTTCACCATTTGCAAAAGTCATGTACATTTGAAGTCGACCATGCACAATGTCCAGGAAGAAACATATTGATTGTCACATAAAATAGGGCTAACTGTTTGCCATTACATAAGTCATAATAGGGGCATAATTGTTTGGCATTACATAAGTGATAAAAGGGAGCTAATTGTTTGCCCAGATTACATAAGCCATTAAAAGGGGCAAAATGCTAAATGTTTTTTTGCCCAAATTCGAACATCTTTGCCGAACAAATATTACATGCCATACAAGAGTCACTTCTCGGTGCACAAAAATACAACACACAAAAGCGCAAAGCAGAACCAGCTTCTTCATTTTCACTTCCTTCCTTCCTTTCTTCCTTGCTTCTTTCTTTGGAGATTTCTTCTTCACTTTAGTTGCTAGCATTTTCCTTCTTGGTGTCATTTTCTTCACTTGTTCAGTTTGGAGGTCATTTTCTTGGAATAGTGCCCCTGTTATGGTTAAACATAGTTAGCCGATGCACATTTAAACAACTTGAGCACTTGTTCAGTTTGGATGGCAATACCTTCTAGTTGGTGTTTCGGGAGAACAACTTGCATAGCCATCACTTCATCAACTTCTTGCCGTCACATTTTCACGGCACAATTGCAAACTCATCTCTAGTAGCCGCAGGCTTTACTTCTGCTAGTTCCCCTTTGCTGCTTTGCCTTGAGCTCTAATTCTTGACTTCCCTCTACGCTTCCCTTGCCAATGCTCCTCTTGTCCTTGGAGTTGGTGCTTCATCGGCACCATCACCTTTCTTGGCCTTCTTCCTTCAGACCTTCTTCCTCCTAGTATTTTTCCTACAAAAAGTGTAAAAGAATTTAGTTAGGAATGAATGAAGCCATGCAATGAACTCAAATAGAATGAGAAGCACCTTTTCTTTGTCCCAAATTTGAGGGAGCACCTCCGGCTATTAGCCCTGTGACCATACTCTTGACAGTTTAGGACACCTAACTTGTCTTGTAGCCTTACCCCCTTACATTCTTTGATTTTATCCTATTTTTCCTCAATCTTCCACCAGCCCCCTTCTTTGACTCCTCCCCGTTCTTTCTTTTTTTTTGAGGCTGCACTTTGTAGCCCTTGTCAACCTCGAGCCTTTGGTTCTTATCATGATACAAGGAATAATGCCTGCATAAGCTGACGAATATTTACCGAAAGTAGTATTGGTCAACAAAGGAACCCATGTCGGGTTGCCTTGTGCTACATATATCAATGCATGTGGGCATGGTTTCCCATCACTTGCCCCTTTGCCTACAAGTGCAAATTTTCCGAGCCAAATATACCACATGTTTTCTAACTTCTTCATCTTTGTACACCTCTTTACCTCGGCTTCATTAGGATGGCCTTTGGAAATATGTAAGTGTCCCAATCCTCTTGAGGCGGCATTGAGTTGGTGGATGAGAAGGCAATATTCCATCGGGCAATGCTAAAGATATCTTCCTTCTTTTGGCAAATAATAGCATCATCTTCTCTCTAATATCGCCATGCAATGAAGAAGGTCCTTGTGCTCTTTGATCCAAGAATTCCAAGAAGCCAAATTATTGTTTATGTAGTCACACTTGATGTCGGCAGAGAACTTTACTTCTTGCCGGAGAAAAGGATGATCTCTAGAACACTCTGAGGAAGCATGTAACACCCTATCAAAAAAAAAACTTGTACTTATGAAGTAAGCTGCAGGGGCCACATGTTCCCGGCATACACATCTCCACCGTAGTGCCTCTTCATGTTTTCCATTAAATGCACGAAACATTCCCTCTGTGAGGAAACACAAGTTTCACTGGCCGACTTAACCCCTTGCATGCATAGATAGCTAAACTTTTCATGGGACCAATGGCTTTGCTTTGTTTCAAAAACCACTCCCAACTCTCCTTTGTCTCGACTCAAAGAATCCAAAGGCCACATGAAACATCCAATTGTGACCATCATCTAAAGCGGGCATTTGGCCATTCCACATGCCATTCAAATGTGTAGAGTCTACACTAATATAAGGCCCTCGGCCATTCACAAAACCATTTATACAAGCTTTGAATGCAATGAAGAACCTCCCGAATCTAATTACTCCCTCATCATCAATCCGGTGTCTATCTCTACCACCTTTGCCGGGTGATCTCAATTCAATTTAGCCTTGAACCTGCACAAGTAATCAAAAGAATCACTCAACTTACCAAACAACTTGCGATGCTCTCTTTGTGCCATTGTACACCTTTATGCGGTAGGGGATGTCAATGCCATATTTGAACTTCAACTCCTTTCTCATTTCAGTAGCCCCCATTGATGGTTTCTTCTTCAAAAATTGAGGTGCAGCGCAACCCATGCTATTGATGCCATTGTATTATCTTCAACCTTTTGCCTAGAAGCACACTTGTGTTCTTACGTATTTATTTGTATATCTGCAAGTAGAAAAATAACTTTCATTAGGTGTGATTACTTGAACAACATATTGCAATGAAAAGAAGTTTAGCACAAAATGAGGTACAAATGAGAAACTCATTAAATAATGTAGAAAAATATACCTAGACTGCCATCATGTTGGACTTTGGCTCTAAGCTTCCCATGGGCAGCCTAGAGAAGCACAACAAATCCTGTACCTATCTTTGTCTCAATGTTCAATGTCAAATTCGAAATGCTTAACAATAGCATGTTGTCTAGCAGCTAGCCTAAGCTCATCAATGCTTGGATAGGAAATTCCTACACCGATCGGGATTGTCCCTGTCCCAATCATATAGTGGTTCTTTAGGAGCCGTGTCATCAACATTAAATTTTGCTTCATTCATATCTTCTTTGCATCTCCCTTGTCATTGTTGGAATTGGCACCTCTTATGGTGGTGGGTCGGGCACCTTGAATCCCATTGCCTCAAACACTTGGTCCTCATTGATAAGGTATGCAATTTTGTACCATCATCATCGGGGTTCTCTTGTATAGTAAGAGTGGTCCAATCAACCACGCCACGGTTTGTTCAGTAGGTGGAGAGGGGAGCTGCATGTGTCACCAAAACCTTCAACATCATTTGCCTCCTCGCATTTGGTTGATTACCACTAGTAACACGAGACACATCTAGCTCTAGAAGAAGCAGAGCCATCAAAGTCCCTATCTTTCCTCACAACTTCAACGCAATAAAAGCCAATCTGTCATCCCATCGTCCATAATCATCCGGTGCACATGCTCATCCCTCCTAAGCTTCCACCGAGAGCCACTTTGTTGGTCCAAAACCCAAGCTGCAACTGTTTGAGAAGGCCCCATATAATCTTTGTGGCTAACTCCTTATGAAAATCGACCAATGAGTATTGACTGTTCCTATCAATTTAATGTCATGGTGTTGCTCGAGACATTTGCAGCGACCCATAATCACCATCAGCAACATACTTAGAAACCTTAACAGCTAGTCTAAACGCATTGGGATCGATCGACATCATGATAAATAGTAAAAAAACATAAACAACTATATGCGCATACCCACGGTTCATGCCGTACCAATAAGGGGAAGCAAAGGGTTAAGTGCATACCAAGGAGGACAATCACCATCCATTTACTACATCACCGCGAAGCCCCAAAAAAACCAAGATGAACCCTAACCCCTAACCTCAATAGATGCGTGTGAGCAAGGTCACATACTGCGATCCCAACGGCGGAGGGAAGGAGGAGGGGGGGCCGGGCGCGGCTAACACGGGGCAAAAAGAATTATGCCTATCGGCAATACATGTCCGCTCCTCGCTCTAAAGAACGGTTCTGTCTCCGTCACGGGAAACACCGCGGGCCAGGACCTTTTGAGCCAGCTGCGTGAGGAAAGAAAGGGGGCGGGAAGGTAATTTTGCGTGTCACTGCTGACTGTTTGTCCATCTAGGGGTTGACATGGCGTGCCACGTGGGACAAGGTGATAAAAATGTAAGAGATTCAACAATCTACCGATAGATCGTAAAACGATTATAAAGAAAGTGATATCGAGTAAGACGCATCCGTAATAATGGTATATTGTAAAATCCCGGATTTTGGGAACGCTGATCAGCCATCGTCTCGTTTCATCCATGAGCGCCGCCGGAACCGGAACCGGAACCGGAACACAGACACAGCAGCAGCTCCGATGGCCCGTGGGACCATTCGAGTCAATGCGATTCACATACCATGGACCGCAGGCCTCGTCCGACCCAGTTCGTGGGTTTCGTTCCTCATCGGCCCAGTTTCCTTCTTTCTTTTTTCAGGCCCATTTTCCCTTTTCCGGCTAGGAGCAAGCAAAACGTTGGACTTTTTTGTTACCGCAAATTGAAAACCTTTTTGCCGCTTTGAATTCATAGTGTAGACAGTTTTGGCAGGGCAATTCAAATCATTACAGAAAATATTGTGACGGATATTTATGTGTGACAGATATGGCTCAATAAATTGATGTGGTAACAGATATGTGACGGATATCAAGAAGTGATCTTGCCGAGTTTGAGAAGTGAGCTACAACTAAATCAGTACATCTCATATGAGCTAAACCTGCCATCGTTTTGAGAAGTAAATTTAGATATCTCAATGAGATTTTCGAATCAGAACATCTAACAACACCCAAAAGTATAAGAAAGAAGTTTCCTACCGCATTATCTGTATGCTTTAATAGAATAATCGAGTTTGACATTTGACAGAATGTCAAAGACTCAAAGGTAATGATGGGGAACGCCGGCAGTGGACAAGTTTTTGCTTATCGGAATTTAAAGAACAGTAGAGCACATGGAACAAATAATCAACACTCGGAGCCAACTCTGAATGACCTTCACCGCGCTTGCACTTAATCCACATCTAGCAGCCTTCACATATATCACAAGGGTGCTCCTTGTCCTTGATATCCTACTAAGATGTTTATGGGACCATAAGGGCGTCTCCAATGGTCTTCAAATAGCTAGCCAGGAAGGAATTCTATTGGCTATCAATAACACATTAGATGAGGTATAAAAATAATATAAAAGTAACATGTTGATTGGCTATCGAGGAGAGAGACCAAATAGCTAGCGACTCTCAAATAGCTACAGCGACTAATAAATATCTAATCTAGCCCGCTCTCCTGTAAAACATCTCTCTCTCACATAACTCTCAACTATAGTGTTTATTTTTTTCTTATTTAGATGTCTTATCTAGCTAGCGATTTGTAAAGTGACATTGATAACCAATAGAATTGTTTCTAGCTAGCGATTTGGTAACCATTGAAGACGCCCTAAGCATCTTATGATCAGGGAAATTAGTAAGCTCCTTGTCCAGACTGTATCTTGAAAGGTGTCCAAATTGTATCTTGACTTAAGATTCTTCAGTAATTGGTTCTTGAAAGCTATCAGGACTGTTTGTTGACCAAAGTAACGGACAACGAGGAAGTGTTTGCACACCACATTTGCTTGAGAAATAATTAACCTGCAAAAAGAATTATGTCAGGCTTACCACATCTACTTCAAAGTTCTAACTATGTTCAAACTTCGATGTTCTATGTAGCAAAGATCAATGATCTGTCTCCTACAGCTATATAGAGAACAACGCCCACTAGGGAGTTCTCTCCATATGCAAGCATATCACGTCGACCCAACTAATACCATGACATTCGGTGGCGGGCCTCATTGTTTGAACTAACTAAAAAACTTTATAACTCACAAACAAAAAATTAAATTAAATTTTGACTACACCATTGAATTCCCTTTAATAAATCTTTCAAAACAAGATCTCATATGAATATATTTCAATAAAATTATAGGTAAGTAAAAGATAGATATATGATGTTCTATCTTTAAAACTATGACGTTCTACGCTACGCAGGAAAGATTGATGTTCTAATTAAACGAGGCCGAGGGCGCCCAAGAACATGTACGACTGTGGCACGGGCAGCGGCGGCGCTGGGTAACGACACACTCATTCCTTTCGGCGTGCTGGTGCCGCCCGGCGCCCGCCACGCGATGGTAGCAGCAGGGGCGGCTGCTACGCGACTGGTGATCGACACAATGAGGCGGCTCGTCGCGGGCCAACGACATGGTCAAGCGCGTCGCGGCGGTGTGGTGACCGTGTTGGGGCAGGTGGCGGGCCCCCCTTGCGGTGAGGGTGCTGGTGGACCACTCCATCGTGGAGAGCTTCACCATGGGTGGGAGGGCGGTTGTGACGTCGCGGGTGCACCCGACGGAGGCCATCTACGGCGCTGCGGGGTGTACTCTTCAACAACGCCCACCGCAGGCGCGGCATCACCGCCGAGGAAGCTCGTTGTCCACGAGATGGACTCCACCTGTAACCATACTAACCAAGACTTCGGGTGCGTTTGGTTCATTTGTTTATTAGCCAAACCAGGCCCACGGGTGCAGGCGAGAGGGGTTTGGTTGTCGACCACCCCTGCAGCCAGGCTCCCGGATGCTTTTCTCCCCAGGCTGCCTACATCCCTAGAAACGCTTTGAATCGGCCATTTCAAGGAGCTAGGCTCAGGTGATCAATTGTTTTCTCTCACTAATGATGTATTAGTGTATATTAGTAAATATCAAGTGATATTAATATATTTTAGGGATAATTAAGACATGGTTAGATAAAAATAAGTCTTCTAAAACTGTATTTGTCCAAAATAAAAAATTATAATCATAATTTTTAATATTTTTTATCTCATGAGACTTATCTCGCATGTGCAACCAAACACCGCGCTCTCTATCCGGACTAGATGTCTTGGCAACCAAACAACGACACTCTACATGCTCAAAGCCTGGCGGAGAGGGAGCGTGTACAGGAGATGCAGAACGCCCCTTCGTCAGTCCATCTACAGACCTCTAATGGATTATTAGTAAATACAGTAGCTACTTACTCCAGTAGATGATCCATCCATCGTTGTCTGCTTATTATCGAATTGCTTTTTTTGAATGTGATTTTTTTTAACTTTCAGAACTTTTTATTACTCAACTATATAACTCCCAAATCGCTGGTCACTAATTCCTCAACGACACGAGGAACACTCTTCCAAGTGCTATGTCAGGATCCGGAAGGCTCCTCGCGGGCGTTACTGTTGGGCGTCTGGCAACAAGGAGTGGCTGATCGGGTCATCACGGATGGGCTTCACGTATCTACCGTTATGGGCTTCGTCATTTGTCTTAGCGGGCCGTGGGCCGTTTTCTATTCGTTGCGTTGTGTTTGGGATTGAGTCGGGCTATAAGCCGTGTAACGGAACCTGGTGGAGGATTATCGAACAACAGAACTCAAATCAAATTCCCCAATTTCTCCCGCTCATCCCCTGTTCTCTAACCCTAAGTCCCAATTCTTTGCTGATTCTTCCCCTAATTCCAGTTATCGTGGTGATTCGCCCTCGTGGATCATTACATTTGGTATCAGCCTCCTGAGATTCACGGCGGAATCGCTCCAATTCGACAGCGCTCCACTTTCGATTGCGGGTAAAAGGCTCGTGATAAGTCGATCGATCTCGCAGTTCATCGCCGTTTGAGATTAGTCGCAATAAATCCAACCAACACTCCAATTGACGGGCACCAATCCGGGTTCGGGATCAAGCTCGCGGCGGGCCGGCGCAAGACGGCGGCGCCAGCGTAGATGGCGGCTTCGATGGATGATCTCAACACCGCTTACGACTGGCGATGTTGCGGTTCGCGGAGTTCCACGAAGGCGACCAACGTGGTGTTGGGCTCGAGGTGATGGTCAGCGGACCCTGACGAGGTTCTGATATCGGCGCCAAGCAAGCGGGCCGGATACGTTGCTTTCGAGGACTTGCGTGAGAAGGCGGAGCTTCCGAGACGGCGATGAAGGAGGCGTCGCGGTGGGTGGACTATCTCGCGGCGGATTGACTCCATCGATCCGATTGTCGGCGGGTCCACGGCCTCGGACTGGAGTCCGGGCGGTCTTCCTGGTCGGTGTTGGCGGCGGACTTGGTGGCGGTGGAACGGCGGCGGGAAGCTCCTGGCCGGGCGAGCGGTGGTGCCGCCCGTCCACCCTACCGCGGTCGAACAACCCAGCCCCCCTGGCTCGACCTCCAATACCGTGCCGGCGTCCGCGGGTCACCCGACCGGTGGGCGGCGGCCTAACGGGCATGGCGAGCTCTGCGGCGAGTTCCATGGAACTCTCGGCCGCAGCACGTTCTTCCGGCACGTTGCCCGAATCCTACTCCGATCCTACCGCGACGCCCACCCCCTTTCCTAAGTTGGAGTTCCCTCGGTTTGATGGGTCGAGTCCGCGCTTATGGCATGATCATTGTCTCATGTATTTTGAGGTGTACGCGGTCCATCCTTCACAAGACGCGGTTCGCGACAAAACGAATTTTGAGGGATCTGCCAAGACATGGCTTCATATTGTGGAGCGACAAGGGCGTATTGTGGAGTGGGACGATCTCGTGCTTTCGGGTCATGGCCAAGTTTGATAAGAATCAAGTACCCGGTTGTTCTCGGCGATTCGAAAGCGCCGTCAAATGGCTTCTGTCGAAGAGTTCACATTGTCCTTTGAGCAGCGCTCATCAATCTGCTGGGTCGTACAATGCCGGGTATGATGAAACATATCCGTGACACGTTATTTGGCTGGCCCGAAGGAGGAAATTCGTTTAGCAATTGTGCTCCATCAACCACTTAGATGTTGATACGGCTAGTGCTTTAGCATTGGTGCGAGGAGAAGGAATTGGAGTGTAGGAGGGCTAAGTTTCAAGTCAAAGGGACTCATTCGGATCTTCTACCGGATGGGCTAGTGATAAGAGGTTTGGAGATACAAAGAAACTCGGGACACCACCCATTCAGCAAGAATCTAACAGTAAACTCCATGCCTTGAAGGAATTCAGAAGGAAGAATGGCTTGTGTTTCAGGTGTGGTAACAAGTGGGAGAAAGGACATAAGTGTCCAGCTCAAGTACCACTGCTTGTTCTAGAGGAGATGTGGGAGGCTGTGGAACCGGATGGTGAGGAAGATGATGATCAGGACGATGACCCAGTGGAGGAAGCAGTTATGGCTGTTGGGGAGACTACCATTTCTGTCAGTAAATTGAGAAAGACACTGAAGCTGTGTGGCCGGGTTGAAAAGGTGGATGTACTCATCCTAGTGGACTCTGGAAGTGTGGGCACGTTTGTCAGTGAGACTTTGGCCAACAAATTGCAGGTTGCTCTTACTGATTGTCTAGTAACTCGGTTTGTGGCTGCTGATGGTAGTCCAATGCTGTGTACTAAGGAAATTCAAAATTTACAGTGGACAGTGCATGGCCATTCTTTTATCTCATCTGCTGGGGTGCTTCCTTTGAAATGTTATGACATGATTCTTGGCCAAGACTGGTTGGAGACATTTAGTCCCATGTGGATTCACTGGGCTAAGAAGATTCTTAGGGTGACCCATGAGGGTAGGAGAATTACACTGTATGGTCAAAATTCTGGTAAGGCTCCATGTTCTGCCATATCTGAGTCAGCTATGCACTCTCTTTTACAACAGCAGAACTACCAGTGTTGTGTCTTGGTGTTAGTGGATCAGGCTGATCAGCAAGTTGATATCTCTCAGTTGGTGACTGATGGGGATTCACCCACATTACCTGTTGATCTCCAAGAGCTCCTTGATAAGTATTCAGAGTTGTTTCAGGAACCCAAGAGTTTACCACCTAAGAGGCAGTTTGATCACTCTATTCAACTCATGCCTGGGGCAACACCAGTGAGTGTGAGGCCTTATAAATACTCACCAGCCCAAAAGACTGAGATTGAGCAGCAAGTCAAAGAGATGTTGACTCAGGGTATTATTAAACCTAGCACCAATTCATATGCATCCCCCTGCATCTTGTTGGTGAAGAAGAAGGATGGCAATTTGGAGATTTTGTGTGGATTACGGGCATCTAAATGCCCAAACAGGTTAAAAATAAACATCCTATGCCTTTGGTAGATGAATTGATTGATGAGCTAGCTGGGGCTCAATGGTTTACAAAACTAGACCTCAGGGCAGGGTATCATCAGATTTGTATTCAGCAAGAAGATACTCATAAGACAGCTTTCAAGACACATGCTGGATTGTATGAGTTTTTGGTCATGCCCTTTGGATTGACCAATGCCCCTGCTACATTTCAGGGAATTATGAATATCATCTTTGCTGAATTATTGAGGATGGGAGTGTTAGTGTTTATGGATGATATTTTGATTTACTCCAAAACATGGGAGGAACATTTAGTGTTGTTGGCTAAAGTGTTTGAGATACTGAAGAGACATCAATTTTTCATTAAACTCTCCAAGTGTTCCTTTGCAACTCAAGAAGTGGAGTACTTGGGTCATTGTATTTCTGCTGCTGGGGTGGCTACTGAAAAGTCCAAGATCATTGCTGTCCAAAATTGGCCTACTCCCAGAAATATCAAGGAATTGAGGGGATTTTTGGGCTTAACTGGCTACTACAGGAAGTTCATTAAGAACTATGGTATGTTAGCTAAACCTTTAACTGAATTGCTCAAGAAGGGCCATGTGTACAGTTGGCATCCTGTAGCCCAGTCAGCCTTTGATCAGCTGAAATGTGCCTTAAGCAATGCCCCAGTGTTGGCCATACCTGATTTCAGTAAGCCATTTATTCTTGAAACTGATGCTAGTGATGTTGGATTTGGAGCTGTTTTATTACAAGATAATCATCCTGTGGCCTATCTGAGTAAACCGGTCTCTGGAAGGAATCAGGCTCTATCTACTTATGAGAAAGAGTGCTTAGCCATCATTTTAGCAGTGGACAAGTGGAGGCAAGATTTTCTGACATCCGAAGTTTTTGATCGAAGGCCCGACCACAGGAGTCTTTTGTATTTGACTGAACAAAGAGCTGCCTCCAAAATTCAGTTGAAGGCTGTTCTCAAGTTAATGGATCTTAAGTTCAAGATTGTGTTCAAACAAGGCATTCATAATACTGTGGCTGATGCTTTATCCAGAATTCCTTCAGATAGGTCTTTTACTGCAGTCTCTTTTTGCAATCCTACTTGGCAGGAGCAAGTTAAACTGGGATATGAGGATGATGAGTTGGCTAAGACAATTCTGCAGAATCCACCAAAGGATTATTCAGTGGATAATGGGTTAATCAGGCACAATGGTAAGATCTGGTTGGGGACTAACTTGTTGGCCCAGCAACATGTGTTACAAGTTGTGCATAGTTCAGCTGTGGGTGGACATGCAGGGTTTCAGGCCACATATTACAGAATTAGGAACTTGTTTTCTTGGCCTGGCATGAAGAAAGCTATTCATCAGTTTGTCCAGAAGGGTGTGTGCGAGCCAAGGTGGAACATAGTAAGTTACCAGGTTTGCTCCAACCCTTACCTGTACCTGATCAGGCATGGCAGATAGTTTGTATGGATTTTATTGAAGAATTGCCCAAATCAAACCGGTTTGACTGTATTATGGTGGTGATTGACAAGTTTACCAAGTATGGTCATTTTGTTCCTTTGTCTCACCCATTTACTTCACTGCAAGTGGCTCAGGCATATCTTGATTCTGTTTATAAGTTGCATGGATTACCTCTTAAGATAGTGTCTGACAGAGGCAGTGCATTCACTAGCAAAGTGTGGAAGGAGCTGTGGGAGTTGGCTGATACACAACTTATGATGAGCTCTTCTTACCATCCAGAGACTGATGGCCAAACTGAGAGGCTCAATCAATGCCTAGAAACATTTTTGAGATGTGAAGTTCAAGCTTGTCCAAGACAGTGGAGTAAGTGGCTGTCAGTAGCTGAATTTTGGTATAATACAAATTACCATTCAGCATTGGGAAGATCACCTTTTGAGGTACTCTATGGCTATCCTCCAAAACATTTTGGCATTATTGATTCTTCAGCATTTCATTCACCTGATCTGGAGCAGTGGATGGGGGAAAGAAATCTGTTAAATGACTGCATTCATCATCATTTGCATAGAGCTCAGCAGTGCATGAAAGCACAGGCTGATAAGCATCGCAGTGAGAGAACATTTCAGGTGGGGGATTCTGTGTATTTGAAGCTTCAACCTTATGTGCAATCATCCATAGCTCCAAGAAACAATCATAAGCTGAGGTACAAATATTATGGGTCCTATAGTATTCTGCAACGCATTGGGGAGGTTGCCTACAAACTGGATTTGCCTGAAGGTGCCAGAATTCATGATGTCGTTCATGTGTCACTACTGAAGAAATGCATTTTCTCGGACATTCAGCTGATGATATCTTGACAGTCGGTGATCCCGAAGCTATGGCCCATCCGTTGTAGTTCCTTGATTCCCGTATGATTGAAGGGTCACTTTCGGTCATTTCTCGATTCGGGGTTGCTTGGACTTCACTACCTACAGACCTCACCACCTAGGAGGAAGTCAATGATCTTTATCGTCGCTTTCCAGATGACCCAGCTTGGGGTCAAGCTGGTTTCAGAGGAGGAGGCAATGTCGGGATCGGAAGGCTCCTCGTGGCGTTCTTGTTGGGCGTCGGCAACAAGGAGTGGCTGATCGGGTCATCACGGATGGGCTTCACGTATCTACCGTTATGGGCTTCGTCATTTGTCTTAGCGGGCCGTGGGCCGTTTTTCTATTCGTTGCGTTGTGTTTGGGATTGAGTCGGCTATAAGCCGTGTAACGGAACCTGGTGGAGGATTATCGAACAACAGAACTCAAATCAAATTCCCCAATTTCTCCCGCTCATCCCCCTGTTCTCTAACCCTAAGTCCCAATTCTTTTGATTCTTCCCTAATTCCAGTTATCGTGGTGATTCGCCCTCGTGGATCATTACATGCTATAGCTTCCACTTAGGAGATTACAGCCATACGCAGCAAGAGCATGCAGCACTATTACATTACCATCACGCTTACAAACGCCAAAACAATACTACTACTACATGACATGAAATCGGCTCCAATGAGATGCTTGATCTCCATGATCACTCCACAAGAGGATTGCTTCTTTCGCCAGGGCAGCATCCAATTGGGACCGAAATAAAAAGGGAATTGCTTACAGAAAGGAGATGGAATGTTTCTGACCCAAGCAAGACCCTCCAACTGTCATGCATGCATAAAGATCGAAGTGAGCGAGTATGATTCATCAGCGTTGGGCCTGACCCTTTGCCTTGGGGGCCCGTAAGGCATATGGCATCTCTATGATTTTTTGTTTTGATAACTCGACGAGAGGGGAGAGATCGAGTCCCCCACCTGAAGGTTATATCGATTGATAATTGGCCCTTAAATAGCCATGAATGTTACAAGGTTTGTTTTTGGCTCAATGATTAGCATTACATTTCTATTCCTTAGCTAGAATCGAGCACCAAATCGTGGCAATCATTCTATCCTGTTTTGGAAGCCTGGAGCCCCAGAGGTAAGCTTCAGTTTTGCATTGCATTCCTTCTTTTTCCAAATGTACCAGCAGCATAGTAGAAGTGTTGAAGTGCTTCCGCGGTATGTGATCAGGCGGTGAAATCTCCTTGACTGCTTGCACCGGCCAGTCTGATTGTGTTGGAATTTGCAGTGCATTCCAGAACTGCACATCTCTCTATGATTTAGACAGGCCTATGTATGTATTTCCCATGAAGGTCAATAAAAGGTCCTATTCCCCTAAAAATCTCTATGCTCCCGTATAAAAATATGCATGGCATCTCTATGCTCTCTTTGTGATTCTTAAAAGAAAAAAAACTCCATGCTCTTTGCATACAAACAAGATTCTAGGTCCTGAATGACAGGGCTTCTACGTCCCAAACAGCTCCAGTTCCTAGCGAATATATTGTGCACTACAACAAAGAGTTGTTTTCCTGTAATATATTATCAAAATGAACTGAAAGCTAATAATAAAGCTAGAAAAACTAGCTTCCTATAGATAGAATCAAAGTGGTGGTGGTGAGGACACGTGCATCTCGATCTTTGCTCTTCCTGCAAGTTGCAACGAAGTGCATATGCATCTTTTATTTGCCCTTCCTGCAAGAAAATGATTCCTAGCTTATCTTTGCTGGCGCGTAGTCGTCAGAATAGAGATGACATGAAAGCAAATGTGCGAGCCCAAGAAAGTATAAAACAGGGTTCTTAGCCAGGCCAACAAACACAACAAAAAATTTTCCTCTACCCCAAATTACAGTTCATTTTGACAGATCGAGTCGTCTATATGAAAATTAGTTTCGCTTGATGGTCCATATACAAATATACATTTGATAATTTATTTATTTGAACTTGGTCAAAGTTAGATAGGTTTAACTTAGGACAAAGCCAAAGTAAATTATAATTTGGAACCGATTGAGGGAATGCAATTAGCTGAATTGATAGTGCTCTGTTTTTAGTCTTAAAGTGAGAGCCCCTAAACTTTCTAGAAATATGACCTCACCGTGTTTGTTTTTCTAAAAAAGGTAATGCTGTTTATTTATCTTATGCAAACTTTCCTAAAATATTTTTATCCTACTGTTTTTTCCCAAAAAAAGAAGTTTCTTTATTTATTTTATGCCCGACAGAAAAAGGTAATTTTGTAGTTTGTAATAAATGTTATAAAGAGTAACTCTATGATCTGTGAAATAACATGAAAACTAACTTTCTAGCCTCTGAATAATGTTACAGAGAGGTAACATTGTAGTCCTGTACTACGAAAGTAACTTCATATAGTAATTGATTGTTAACAAAAGAACATGTTAGAGTAATCTAACTTATGAACAAAATAACGTAATTACACTATAGTGTGTGAATTGACTCAATTTAAGTGGTGAATCTTTAATTAGGATTGCCTTTAAAATTGACCATCTTTAGATGCGGCATTTGCCCATTTGCCTCAGAGATGATTATAGAGGCAGTAGTTGAAGATGCATATATGCCTCTAAAAGTGAAGTCTTTTTATCTTGAAATCGGTCTTTATAGTAGTGAGATATCAACATTGATGTAGTCATCACAGAGACTTCACTTTCAACGAGCATGTCGTATGCCATTGAAACAATAACACTATTAAATCCTATGTCTACCATTTAAAGAACACCACCATTAAATTCTAAAATAAATTTAGTAAAATACGAGCACTCATATCAAATAAAAAAGGAAATTGAGACTAGGTGGGCAGCAGGTTCCACACAAGAAATCTAACCAATTAAGTTACGTTCAGTTTCTCATCATGTCGAATATTAAACGTAGTAGAATGAGTTGGTATAGAATATACACATATGGCACCGAACAAGTTGTGATTTGGAGAGGAGGGTACATTTATACCGGCCATCATGGCTGCACTCCGGTTATTATTGAGTCGATTTGATTTAAATGAACGACGCAATGCAAAACGAGCTAGCCTGGGCCACAATAGCAGAATAAAAGGAACGATCTAGGCAGAGGTAAGGAAAGCATCTCTTTAATTTGCTCTTCTTGCAAGAATGCATCTTCATTGCTCTTCTTGCAAGAGAACATAAAGATTGCTCCAAAGACAAAAGATACTATATTTTAGCAACAACTATATATAGACGTTGATCGATGATCTATCCACAAACAAACACTAGAACCGTCCCTCAGGTATGTCTTTGATATATATAATACTATGCATTATGTTACGTACTTCAATTATATATATCTTGCCTTCGAACTGTATCCCAGCCTAAGTTCTATGCATCTCTCTCTCTCTCTCTCTCTCTCTCTCTCTCTCTCAAAGTGTAATGAAAAGCGTATATTGACTTTCAGTGAGATATATAGTTGTTACTTCTTTTTTGACACACTGGAATATCTCTAAAGTTGTGTATTCATTAATTCTCCTGATATATTTATTATAGCTGTCGCTACCAATGCAAGTACCAACTGGGAAGCTTGCTGCTTGCAGAACCACATAATAAGGACCATATCTTGGACACCCCGTGGGTTTGCTTAATCAAGATCAGCGTGGTATGTAGTTACCATCCACCAACCATCAGGCAATCATAAATTAAAGCTTTATATTATGCTTAAATATTTTTGGTAATACTGATGTTATGATTTAACTATATATATGTTTGTCAAATTACTGTTGCAACAAGCCACCCTGTTTATCAGTCATCCCTGCATTTTGAAACTTTCCATGCATATACTTGATTAATCGATTGTGCTGGTCTTAGTGCATTTAACTTCAACCTAGATGCGGTTTCTTTAGACTTCTATATGAATAGCTAAGCCATGCATATACTTGGTTGTTGCATTGCCTGGAGGGGCGGATCTCGAAAGAAAAAGGTCAGGAGCTCATATTTTCTCCATCTTCTATATTTAGAGTGCCCTTGGTGTTGTAAATTTGCAGGGAGGTCTCTTATTTTAGGAGTGTATGCTTTCCTTCATCTTCCACATCATATCTTGCTTTTTTTCTTCATCTTTCACATGCAGTTAGTCTATAAAGTTTTAGATCTCATAAGTAGGACTATAAGAATTTTGTATAAAGTTTGTATAACTGTATTCCCAGTCCCTAGTGCGTCATTCATGGCGCGTCGTCGTTATAACCTTCACCATTTCTCGTTTAACATAAAAGATGCGCAAACCTTTTGCGCATTCAATAAAAAAAATTGTATAAAATTTGTGTTCACCCGTATGAATTTACTTGTGCAACAACTATTTGTAAAAGATTGGCCACCTCTCTGAAATCAGTTTTTGTGGCCGGCCCTCTTGTCCCTTTCCCCGAGATACAAACATTTTTGGCTGAAAAATGATTCCTCTTGATTATTTTCCTTTTGCAAACAAATAAAAGAGGTGTGTGTGTGTCCGAGCGAACCTAATAATTTATTTATACTACATCTGGATAATTGTAGGGATATACGTATACATAATGGGGAGATTATCGGAGGTCCAGCTACTTGTGCTTCTCAGCTTCATTCTGCAAGTGTTTCTGTTCTTCACTGGTGGCATTCGGCGACGTAGAAGGAACTGGTTGGTTCGAAGCACCATATGGATAGCGTATTTGGGAGCCGACGTGGTAGCAATATATGCTCTTGGTTTCCTGTCACGATATGCGGATGCGATGCATAACGACGATGATGCGTCATCGTCGTCAAGATTAGCCCACCCACTAGCATTCCTCTGGGCACCTTTCCTCCTCATCCATCTTGGAGGTCAGGACACCATCACTGCCTTTGCCATCGAGGACAATAACCTGTGGCTGCGCCATCTGCTCAACCTGCTACTCCAAGTGACTCTAGCACTGTATGTGTTCTGGAAGTCCAGTAGCTGGCACAGCATGCAGGTTCTTGTCCCTGGCATCCTTGTGTTTGTTGCTGGGATCATCAAGTATGGAGAGAGGACTGCAGCCCTGAGGCAAGGGAACCTGAATAACATGGTCATCATTTCCGTGAGGAAATCCACCAACACCAATAATAACAATCATACTTCATCTTCAAACTTGTCTTCGAATAATAATAGCCGCAGAGAGCAGCAGATTCTTCCAGTTCCAGATGATATTATCTGTAACGATGCCCTCGTTCAGCACCAGGGATCCGAATGCTTTTTGCAAGGCGCAAGACACCGCAAGTGGCTACGGATCTTACAACGATCATCAGTCCCTCTTATAGTGAGGGCCCATCATCTATTAGACATAGGGAATTGTTCAGGTTGATGGATATGGAGCTTGGTATGATGTACAGTGATGTCTACACTAAGGCTGCAGTGCTCCGGACAAAGAGGGGCATTGTATTCCGGTGCATCTCTCTAGCATGTACCGTTGCTGCCCTCATCCTCTTCTTCTTCTTCACTAGCACTAGCACCAACAACACTGCTGCTGGTAGAGTTGACACCGCAATCACCTACACATTATTCATAGGAGGGTTTGTTGTGGACATCTGCTCACTGCTTACAATGGTGATGGCATCGCCCTGGACATGGGCGTGGCTGCGGGATCAGGGCCACCGTAGGATCGCTTCCATGTCTCTGCGTCTTGTCTCCTGCAACATGGTGTCGGGATGGCTGGGGACGATCACAAGGCCGCCGTTGTGGTCAAACACCATGGGGCAGTACAGGTTTGTGTGTTATGATGATGATTCTCAGCCATGGTCTTCACCGCCGTCGTCATCGCTGCCGCCTACACCCTCGGAACGAGTGATGTGCATTATCAGGAAGCTGGTGGTCAGCTGCAGTGAAGAGGAGAAGAAGCTATTCTGGCTGAGCAAGCTGCTGGAAACCAAGCACGTGGTGGTGGACGACAATGTCACCAAATGTTTGGTTGAGGCGACAAATGACATACAGTCTAGTGGCGGCCACCACCAAGGACAGCAATGGGACTGTCTCGGCCAGTTGCTACTTGCGGCAACACAGCCGGAGTGTACCAAAGATTTTGTGCATCTTATATGTTGGTTGCACGCATGCACAGAGGTTCTTCTATGTGAGGCGGCGGTGGCTGCTGCTGCTGCGACTGCGGTGGCTGCTGCTGCGCCAGGGGCGACGGCGGTGGCAACGGGCATCAACAGCATCGCCAACGCCACCAACGCAGACGTGTGCCGGAAGCTGTCCAGGTACATGGTATACCTTGTTGCTGTACACCCAGCTGGTGATGAGCTTCTGCAGGTGGTTTCTAGCCACGCTGACAAGGAGTACAAGAGCTGGGAACGGTATTCTAACATCAGCCTGAGGGGCAAGCAGCACCAGATTCGCATGGGTCTTCTTCGTCTGGAACTAGAGGCGGCCAACAGGGGTAGTGGCTGTGGTTCCTCTTCCTCGGCGGCCAACAGGTTTTGCAGTGGTTGTGGCTCCTGTTCAAGAATCCTGGCATTGTCGTTGCCTCATCCGGAGCAGTGGCAAAAGACACTGGAGGAGCTGAAGCGCATGTGGGCAAGGCTGCTTGTGTACGCCGCCGCCAAGTCCAGGCCGGAGGCGCACGCGGCGGAGCTGGCCAGAGGTGGGGAGCTCCTCACTTTTGTGTGGCTTCTCTTGTCCCACAATGGACTTGGTGCTTCCTTCCAGGTAGACCTAGTTCATCGGAGTGGTAAACACCACCAATCATCATCGGAATCATCTGCAAGTGGTGGTGCTGGTGGATCATCAAAAACATACTACGCCTTCAAAAACCTCCCAGCAGTGCAGATGGTGGTCAGTAACTGCTCCCCACAGCTCCTTCTCCCTCCGCAGCAGCCACCTGCTGCCAAGCTAACAACAACTCCAACACCCACAGCAGCAGGTCAGGAATATAATGCCGAGCTTATTATTACTATTTTTTTCTATTAGTATTGCATTAATAATCTTTTTTTTTTGTACTTTATGTCTTTACTATATACTAATATATAGGATCCCCACCAGTTAAGTTGGCGCCTGCTTCCAGGGTGGACCCCTAAACAATAGTACAAGAGGGCATCGTGGAAAGTCTTGCCATGCATGCTGGGGCGTCTCCGTAATGTTTCCAGGGAACATTACGGAATACCAAATAACTTTATGTCATTCGGCAGTTGTGGTGATTACCTGTCATTGTGTATAATTAACTGTCGCGGGTTTATTTTTCTATTTCCGTCTACCAAATATGTTGTTTGTCATTGAGAATAAAAATGTAAGCTTCTTCCATGATAATATGGAGATTGTAAATAAAAAGAGAACATATATATAGGTTATTGAGACTTCATTGTAAAGTTGGTTCATAAATAAAAGTGAATAAAGTTTGTGATTTTTCATTGATGTCCCATGCATGTGTATTAGGTATATATCCTTAGACCTTGATGTAGTCCTACTCGTATGTATATTTTTTTATTAGGTATTTCATTTACTAAATATTTCAAGTACAAGTAAAAAAGGGGGAAAAGGGGACACAGGAGGCATTGAGGACCAAAATGATTGACGGACATTTGAAGATCATTGGCACATGCATGGTAGTGGTAATCATCCGTAACCGTCAGGATTGCTTCTTTCACCCGGGTAGCAGCATCCACTTGGTGAGGGCGAAATAAAAACAAAGGAATTGCTTGCAGAGTGGAGATGGAATAAAAGCAAGACCCTCCAGTTAACTGTCATGAATGCATAAAGACCGCCAGTATCAGCGTTGGGCCTGGCCCTTTGCATGCCTTGGGGGTAAGGCATATGGCATCTCTATGATTTAGGCAGACATGTTGCGATTCTTAATAGAAAAAAAAATCTCCATGCTCTTTGCACACAAACAGATTCTAGGTCCCAAAACAGCTCCAGTTTCCTTGTAATATCTTATCAAAATGAACTGAAAGCTAATAATATTCTAGCATCTTTTTTGCTCTTCCTGCAAGAAACTGATTCCGTGCTAATCTTTGGCGATTATATTTATACCGGCCATCATGAAAAAGTGGTAAGGCTACATCATGATTTGGCGATTATATTCTTTTGCATCTTTGCCGGCGTGCAGTCGTCAGAATTATAGAGATGCCATGAAAAGGTTGTGATTTGTAAAGGAGGCTACATTATATTTATACCAGCCATCATGGCTGCACTCCAGTTATTCTTGAATCGATGTTTTTATTTAACTGAACGACACAATGCAAAACGAGCTTGGCCACAATAGCAGAATGAAAGGAACGAGCTAGGCAGAGAGGTAAGGAAAGCATCTCTTTGCTCTTCTTGCAAGACAACAACAAGATTGATCCAAAGACAAAGATACTATATATTAATTAGCAACAACTATATATAGACGTTGATCGATGTCTCTGGAGGCATCAATTGCATAAGCTACACATTCCACAAAGAAAACATAGTTACATACAGACTTAGTATCAACTGGGAAGCTGCTTGCTGATTGCAGAACCACACAAGGATCATTGACAACCCGCGTGGGTTTCATAATCAGGATCAGTGGTATGTAGTTACCATCCACCAACCATCAGACAATCATAAAGCTTTATATTATGCTTAATATTTTTTGGTAATGATGATCTTACGATTTGGCTACAGATTTTTGTCAAATTACTGTTGCAACAAGTCACTCTGTTTATCAATCATCTCTGCATTTTGAAACTTTCCACTATATACTTAATTAATCGATTGCGATGGTTTTCGTGCTTTTAATTTCAACCTAGATACAATTTCTTAGACTTATATATGGATAGCTATGCTTTACCATTTCAAAAAAAAAAAAAAACTCAGGAACTTTATTTATGGTGCATCACACAACAAATTAGCAGAATAGGACAGGTCAATGTTTTGTTTCTCTCCCTTTCCTCTTTCTTGGTTGTTGCATTGCCCGGAGGGGCGGATCTCAAAAAAAAAAAAAAGGTTTGGAGTTCATGTTTCTTCATCTTCTACATTTAGAGTCTCCTTCTAAGTTTCATGGTGAAATTTGTAGGGAGGTCATATTTCAGGAGTGCATGCTTTCCTTCATCTTCCACATCAAGCTTTTCTTTCATCTTTCACATCTAGTTTTTCCTTCATCTTTCATATTCAATCTACAAAGTTTTAGATCTTGTAGAACTACAATTTTGATATATAAAGTAGTTTATGCCCATCCGATTTCTGAGACCATTTTTGTGGTCGGTCCTCTTGTCCTTTTACACGAGATACAAACTTTTTTTTTTCATTGAAAAATGCTTCCTTTGGATTATATATATACAATGATGTTGTTGTTTATTCAATTCCTTTTTTTGCAAATAAATAGAGGTGTGTGTTTGTCCGTCCGATCCTTGTAATTAATACTACATCTGGATAATTATTGTAGTGATATATTGGCGGGCATAATGCTGGGGAGGTTGTTGAAACTAGTAAATGAGTGGGAGATCCAGCTACTTGTGCTTCTCAGCTTCACTCTACAACTATTTCTGTTCTTCACTGGTAGCCTTCGGCGACGAAGCAAGAACTGGTTGCTTCGAGGCACCATATGGATAGCGTATCTGGGAGCTGACGTTGTAGCAATATACGCTCTTGGTTTTCTGTCACGGCATACTGATGCCTGCACGGATAACCACGACGGCGATGCATCGTCGTCGTTAAGATTATCCCACCCGTTAGCATTCCTCTGGGCACCTTTCCTCCTCAACCATCTTGGAGGTCAGGATACCATCACTGCCTATGCCATGGAGGACAACAACCTGTGGCTGCGACATCTGCTCAACCTGCTAGTCCAAGTGACCCTAGCACTATATGTGTTCTGGAAGTCTAGTAGCTGGCATAGCACGGAGGCTCTTGTCCCTGGTATCCTGTTGTTTGTTGCTGGGATCATCAAGTATGGAGAGAGGACAGTAGCTCTCATGCATGGGAACCTAAATAACATGGTCGCCATCCCCAAGAGAGACACCAGGCTTAGTATTACCGATCGTGATGATCATGATCCATTTGGCGGCGGTGCTACTGTACGTGTAACTAGTATTATCTATTGTGCTCTGAGTTCAGCGCCAGGGATCCGAATGCTTTTTGCAAGCCACTCGACACTGGAATTGTCTGGTGAGCTTATGGTTGAGGTTGAGTCTTATGGCCACAATTCTGAGCACAGGGCCATATTCAAGTTGATAGATGTGGAGCTTGGTATGATGTACAATGATCTCTACACTAAGGCTGCAGTGCTACGGACAAAGTGTGGTATTGTATACCGGTGTATCTCTCTAACTTGTAGCATTGCTGCTCTCATCCTCTTCTTCTTCTTCTTCTTCACTAGAAGAGGTGATCATGGCACTGCCACCAACACTGGTGATAGAGTTGACACTGCAATCACCTACACGTTATTCATTGGAGGGCTTGTTGTGGACATTTGCACGCTGCTTACAATGCTGTTGGGATCACCTTGGACATGGGCATGGCTGCGGGATCGGAGCCACCGTAGGATTGCTCGCATCTCTCTGTGTCTTCTTTCCTGCGACATGGTGTCGGGATGGCTGGGGACGACGAGCAGGCCGTTGTGGTCAAACACCATGGGGCAGTACAGGTTTGTGTGCTATGACAATGATTCGGAGCCGCCTACGGTCTCAAAGCGAGTGATGGGCATCATCAGGAAGCAGGTCGGCGCTGAAGGGGAGAAGAAGCGGTTCTGGCTGAGCAACCGGCTGGAGAAGAAGCTGTTCGGGGCTGAGCAAACGGCTGGAGACTAAGGCCGTGGAGGTGGACGAAAATGTCACGGTGTGTTTAGTTAAGGCGATAGATGACATAAAATTTAGTCGTCTACAACCATGGCAGTGTCTCGGCGAGCTGCTAGAGGATGAGCTGACCCGACCCCGCGAAGGCCCTAACGGGCGACTTCGGGGGCTCCCAGCCACCGCCGACCAGCGCCCGCTGCCGCCCTCGTCGGCCGCCGCCGCTGCCCCTCCGGCGTGCGGCGGCGGCGGCGGCGACCCGCTTTCGCCGGCCCGTCGCGACCGCTTCTCTTCCACCCTCACCCCATCTCTCTCCCCCCTCCCCCTAACTCCGGCGGCTCTCCGGCGTGCTTCGCCGGCGGCGGTGCAGATCCGGCCTGCCTCGGCGGATCCGGCGTCCGGCCGGATCTGCCCCAGCAACCGGCGGCGCCACCCTCTCGGCCTCCCTTCGCGTCGGCGCTCGGGCGCGGGTGGGCGCGTCCGAGGTCGTCCCCGGGCGGCCCTCCTCCACCAGCGATTTGGTCTCGGCAGGCTGCGCTTACGGCGGCGGCGGCGTGCCGGGCGGGCGGATCTGCCTCCCCCTCCCAAGTTCGGCCCTCTTGGTGGGCGCTTTGTAGAGGCGGCAGGTCAATGGCTAAGCGACGCGGCTCCTGCGGCGGGTTGGCTGCCGGTGTGGGCGGTGCCGTCCTTCCTATTTGGCTGCGGTCGCCGGCGGCGGCGGCTCCTAACGTTCCCGGTGCGCTCGGGGGTTCCCCACCGCGCCTGCGGTGGATTTGGCGGGCTCCTCTCATGTCCGTGGTGGCGGCATCCATGGGGTTCGGCCTCGCTTTGCGGATGAGCCTTTGCGGTGGTTTCGGCTGCGCCAAAGGCGGCGCTGGCCGACGGCTGTTTGTTCGTGCACTCATCAACGTAGTCATGGTGGCGTCGTTGGATGCATGCGCGCGGTGCTGGGCCTGCATCACCGTGGTGGTGGGGTGGGCGGCGCGGTCGTTTCACCTCGGGGAGATGCGGGCGAAAGCCCTTCCCTTTTGGGACGGCGTTGGACGGCGCCCTTGGCGTCGTGTCCTTCCCGAAGGCAGCGTCGGACATCTCTTCCATGGATTCCGGCTCTCGCGACGGGGGGGGGCCGCAGGCCGCCGATTGGCCTTCTTCGGCGTGGAGTGGCGGCTGTCTTGTCGCCGTCGCGGCGTGCCTTTTTGTGCCTCATGCTGCTCTTCATTTGGTATGTCTATTTAGTGTTTGTGGGAGCCGTAGTCATTGTTTAGCGGATGCTTTGCCGCTGGTCGTTGTCGGCGGATGCTTTGCCGCCTGGTCGTGCATGGGCGGTTGCTTGGTCGCCCCGTCGTCGTGTGCTTTGCCCTCCGAGGTGTTCCTCGTCGCTTGGGCGGACCTTTGCCGCCGTGTGGTTGTTCGGTGGATGCTTTGCCACCGAGGTCGTGTTTACGGCGGATGCTTGGCGCCAAGGAGGTTCTGGTGGATGCTTTGCCACCGAGGTCGTTGTCTTCGGCGGATGCTTTGCTGCCGAGGTGTTTCTTCTACGGCCCGATCACTACTAGCTACCTAGGTGTTGAGTTATCTCTTGTATAGGCACACTTGCTTAGGGGTTGTTAGGTGGAGGGTTCCCTGCCTAAACTCTTCTTACTTTTCGTTTATGTTTAAGGTTATCATTGGTGTTTTTCGCCTATGATGTCTTCCGGCATCAGGGTTTGTTGTATTTGGATTTGGTTTTCCTCCTCTTAATGAAATACGGGTGAATGGCCCGATCGCGAAAAAAAAAAGCTGCTAGAGGATGCAACACGGCCGGAGCTGGCCAATGATTTTGTTCGGCTTATATCTTGGCTCCACGCCTGCACAGAGGTTCTTCTGTGCGAGGCTGCGGCGGCAGCGGCGACCATGGGCATCAGCATCGCCACTGGCACCGGCACCGCCGCCGCCGCTTCAGCCGACGTCTGCCGGAAGCTATCCAGGTACATGATGTACCTTGTTGCTGCACACCCAGCTGCTGCTTCACTTTTGCAGCTTGTTTCTAGCAACCCTGAGGCGGAGTTTCAGAGGTGGAACCACCGCTGGTTTCCTCGGAACAGTGTCAGGGCCAACAGCAGCAGATTCGCATGGATCATCTGCGCGAAGAACTAGACGATAGGGGGCCTTCCATATCCCCACTCACAAAGCTGGGATCATTGGCGTTGCCTTCTCCGGAGCGGTGGCAGGAAACACTCGAGGAGCTGAAGCACATGTGGGCAAGGCTGCTTGTCTACGCCACCTACAGGTCCAGGCCGGACGCGCATGCGGCGGAGCTGGCGAGAGGTGGGGAGCTCCTCACTTTTTGTCTGGCTCCTCTTGTCCCACAGGCTTTACAGTACTGACCTCCTGCTACGCCTATTTCGACATCGAGATGGAGATCCCGCCGAAACTCTTGGCATTCTAGTAACACTCTAAGCCTTTGATAACCTTCCACGCCTTTGAGGCCAGTCTCAATGGAGAGTTTCACCTCCCGGTTTTCAAGATGTGAAACTTTGACATGAAATAGGCGTCTCCCTCAATGTACAGTTTCATTGCACAGTTTTCATAGGCTCAAGGGTCCCACAACCTCTCTCATTGCATGGTTTAATTGCATAGATGCATGGTGAAACTCTATTTATGTCTCAATGGAGTTTCACACGGTTTCCAACGCATGTGAAAACAGTGCCCAAAAGTTTCACCATGGTGAAACTCTTTTTCTCTCTCCTAAGAGTTTCATGCAAAAAGTGAAATTTTGCTGATATGACACTGCATTTAATGTGCATGAAACACTTATGAAACTCCCATTGAGACTGGCCTCGATAACACACCACAAATTCCACAAACAAGCAAGTTCGCTTTGACAACACCGGCAGGTCAGGCAGCTTTTGCTATCCTTATTGGTATTTCTTTTTTTTATTTATATTTATTAATCTTTCTGTACTTTGTACTACATATAGATCCCATTCCAACCATTTGGCGCTTTCCAAGTGTTAGAAGATATAGTTAGTTGTGATATGTACCGTGTATCTCTTGAAGATCATGTTGTAATCTTTCTTGTACATTAGGCAAGGTAGCTAGCCATTCTTGTATGTCAAGTATCATGTAATCTACTTCTTGTACAAGCCACGCTAGGGGCTATTCCTGGCCTATATTAACACGTAACCGAGAGCCGGGAGAGGCATCTCGTTCTCGCCATTTTCACATGGTATTTGAGCCGTTTTCTCCACCGAGTTTTTCCATGGCTACCGCTGCTTCTTCCTCCGGGCTCTCTGCGCTCGTTTCCCTCACCACTTTCCTTCCTCCGGTGACGGAGAAGTTAAGCCGCACCAACCATCAATCATGGAAGGCGCAAATCCTGTCGACCACGAGAGGAGCTCAGATAGCCGATTGGCCGGAGGCCAACGCGCCGACGAAGTTCCTTCCCAAGAAGAAACACGATGATGATGATGAGGTTCCAGTGGCAAATCCCGATTACGCCACCTGGATAGCCAAGGATCAGATAGTCTGAGCTACATCCTCACCAATCTGTCCAAGGAGATCTTGGGCCATGTCAACACGGAAGTCACCGCCAAGGGAGTTTGGGCGGCCATCGAGGCGTTGTTCGCCTCACAATCTCGTGCCAAGATCATCAGTACTCGCATGGCACTTGCCACTGCGTCGAAGGGTGCCTCGACGATCAGTGAATACTTCGCCAAGATGAAGAGTTTGGCGGATGAAATGGCGGCGGCTGGATGTCGTCTTGAAGATGAGGAGCTTGTCTCCTACGTGCTGACAGGCCTGGATCTTGACTTTGATCCGGTGGTGTCGGCCGCCGCCGCACGCGTGTGAAACCGATCTCGGTGGGCGAGTTGTACACACAACTTGTCGACCCACTTAACGGCGGGCGAGTTGCGCAGCGGGGGCAACCGGGGCCTCGGTTAACTTCGGCAATGAAGGGCAATCGCCTCGGCGGGAATTCGTCATGTGGTGGGCGTGGTGGCGGCGGGCAATGGCGGCCGCAATGGTGGAAATCGTGGTCGTGGCAACTTTGGTCGCGGCAGCGGTGGTCGGAACACGTTCGGCCCGGTGTACCGCCGGACTGCGGCAAGGAAGGGCACCCAGCTCCCCTGCTTCAAGAGGTTCGACAACAACTACAATGGGCGCCACGAAGCAAGCCTCCTCGGCAATGACGACCGGGCTACGGCGTGGACACGAATCGGTACATGGATACCGGGGCTACGGATCACATCACCGGTGAGCTTGAGAAGCTCACAACTCGCGACAAGTACCATGGCGGCGATCAGGTCCATCTTGCGCCCGGTTCGGGTATGGAGATCCAGCACATTGGTCATGGTGTTTTACAATCCCCTACTAGAAATCTACGCCTCAATAATATACTTCATGTTCCATCTACCAGCAAAGATTTACTATCTGTTCATCGCCTTGCCAGTGATAATAATGTTTTCTTTGAATTTCATCCTAAACACTTTTGTGTAAAGGACCAGGAGACGAGGACAACTCTTCTCACCGGGCCGTGTAAGCATGGCCTCTATCCCGTGAAGTCGATCAATAAAAGCGTGCTTGGGTAACCAAGCCATCTCAAGGCCCTTGTGGCATCATCGGTTAGGGCATCCGCATCGTTGTCGTCCAGCGTGTGCTCAACCTCCACAAGATTCCTTTCATCCAAGAGTCGAATAAAGCTGGTGTGTGTGACGCCTGCCAAATGGGCAAGAGTCACCGGCTTCCATACCCGCATTCATCCAGCGCATCTGCTGGAGTTTTAGATCTTATTTTTTCCGATGTATGGGGTCCTGCCCCTAGTTCGATTGGTCGAAATAAATACTATGTCGACTTCATTGGACGATTATAGCAAATTCACGTGGATTTATCTCGTTGAAACAAAAATCTGAAGTTTTTGGTGTTTTCATGACTTTCAGTCTCTTGTTGGCGCCAATTGATCGCAAAATCCGTGCAATTCAGACGGATTGGGGAGGCGAGTATCGAGCACTTAGCTCCTTCTTCACCCGCATGGGAATCTCACACCACGTGTCCCGTCCCCATGCTCATCGGCAAAATGGGTCACAGAACGGAAACATAGGCACATCGTTGAGGTTGGCTTGACTCTCCTTGCTCATGCTAGCATGCCCCTTAAATTTTGGGATGAGGCTTTCCTCACCGTGTTCCTAATCAATAGACTGCCATCTAGAGTAATTCATAATGATACTCCCTTCTTTCGATTATATGGAAAACATCCAGATTATTCCTTTCTTAGAACCTTCGGTGTGCATGTTGGCCTCACATGAGACCCTACAATGATAGAAAGTTAGAATTCAGATCCAAGAAATGTGTTTTCCTTGGATATAGCCACCGGCACAAAGGGTACAAATGTCTTGATCCATCTGGGGGGACGCGTGTATATTTCTAGAGATGTTTATTTTGATGAACACGTGTTTCCCTTCGCATCCATGCATCCTAATGCCGGCGCCCAACTCGAGATCCGAAATTGCCCTCCTACCCGACATGCTAAAAAATTCTCCATCTAGTTTAGGGGATTCGTATTCCTTGGGATCATGACCTTTGTTTCTCCATTGCCTACTAACAATCTACAAAGATCTACTCGAGATTTGCTGGTTTTCGGTGAAAGCAACGATGAATCGAGCAGGCGTCATTTCATGTGCCGCGACGGGGGGGGCGGAGGTCGAGGGGAGATCTCCCCGACGCGTCTGCGGGCCGGGGGCGGGTCATCTTCGGGATCGGCGACGGAATCGCTGTCGCACCCGTCTCCGCCTCCCGCCGCCAAGATCGCTCGCGGATGGCTCGAGTCGCGTCTTGGCATCATCTCCAAGCCCGTCGCGGCTGCCGCAACGGATCGGGGAGGAGATCCTACGTCGCCGTCACACCGACCGACCGGATCGTGGCTTCCTCGCAAGAGCATGTGGCCATCGATCCTATGGCCCGAGTGCGTCGTCTCAGCCAGGTCGGTTACAAGGCTTCAACGTGGGATTTCCAAGCCAAAAACATACACCGCCGGTACCGTTCGTTGGGGTATGAGTGCAAGACATGATCAGTTTGAACCTACGTGTGTTGAAGAGGCTGTTGGTGACCGTAGATGGGTTGAAGCTATGGATTGTGAACATCAAGCACTACTCAAGAATGGGACTTGGCGTTTGGTTCCTAAACCCAAAGGGAAGAATATCATTGGGTGCAAATGGGTATATAAGGTGAAAAGAAGTCCGATGGCTCGGTGGACATATACAAAGCACGTCTAGTTGCTAAAGGGTACAAACAAAGGTACGGAATTGACTACGAGGACACTTTTAGTCCTGTAGTCAAGGCGGCAACAATTCGATTGATTCTGTCACTTGCAGTGTCCAAGGATTGGTCACTAAGGCAACTTGACGTGCAAAACGCATTTCTCCATGGTGTACTAGAAGAAGAAGTCTACATGAGCCAACCTCCCGGCTATGTTGATCCAGCGCATCCAGATTACGTTTGTAAATTGGACAAGGCCATCTATGGTTTGAAACAAGCCCCCCGTGCTTGGTATGCCAGGCTGTGTAGCAAGTTGCAAGCCCACGGTTTCGTTCCTTCAAAGGCAGACACGTCGCTGTTCTACTACAACAAAGGCAAGTACTCAATGTTTGTATTGGTTTATGTTGATGATATTATAGTAGCCAGCTCGTCCTCTGAAGCTGTGACTGCGTTGCTTGCTGATCTTAAACAAGAGTTTGCCTTGAAAGACTTGGGTGATCTCCACTATTTTCTGGGGATTGAGGTCAAGAGGAGCAAGGAAGGGCTCTTTATGTCTCAAGAAAGGTATGCTCGAGATGTCTTTGAAAAAGATCTAACATGGACAAGAGTAAGTCAAGTAGCTACTCCTATGTCAAATGTTGAGAAACTAAGTGTTACGTGGGGAGATAAACTCGGGCACGAAGATTCTACAAATTCTGAGAAGTGTGGTGTGGGGCCCGGTATCTTACTCCGACACGTCCCGATATTTCATTTGTTGTAAATAAGGTATGTCGGTTTCTACATGCCCCGACCACTTTGCTCATTGGACTCTTGTTAGCGAATATTGAGGTATGTCAATGGCACGGTGAGCTTTGGACTCGACTTGTGAAGTCTAAGTCATTTGTTGGTCGCTGGTTTTTTGGATGCGAGATTGGGCGGTGCATAGATGATGGGAGGTCCACTGGAGGTTTTGCCGTGTACCTTGGTGATAATTTGATCTCATGGACAGCTCGTAAGCAAGCAACCGTATCCCGGTCAAGTACAGAGGCAGAGTACAAATCTTTAGCTAATGCTACGGCAGAGATTATGTGGGTTCGAAATTGCTAAATGAGTTGAAGATCCCGCACCCTCCAAGAGCACGGTTGTGGTGTGACAACCTGGGTGCTACCTATTTCTCGGCCAATCCGATTTTTCATGCTAGAACAAAACACATTGAGATAGATTTCCATTTTGTCCGAGAGCGAGTTGCTCAGAAATTGTTGGACATTAGATTTATATACACACGGGTGATCGTGGCCAACGGATTCACTAAACCTTTGTCATTTGCAAAGCTATGTCGGTTCGAGAAACAATCTCAACCTCAAGCGTGGCTAAGATTGAGGAAGGGTGTTAGAAGATATAGTTAGTTGTGATATGTACCGTGTATCTCTTGAAGATCACGTTGTAATCTTTTCTTGTACATTAGGCAAGGTAGCTAGCCATTCTTGTATGTCAAGTATCATGTAATCTACTTCTTGTACAAGCCACGCATGGGCTATTCTCGGCCTATATTAACACGTAACCGAGAGCCGGGAGAGGCATCTCGTTCTCGCCATTTTCACACCAAGGTGGACCCCTAAACAATATGGTCGCTCTAGCTATACGAGAAATATAGCAAAACTTCCACTTTCATAACCACGGCTAGAGCAAAACTTTGATTTGTTCGTGGACCTCAAGCTCCGTTGATTGGGCCGGACTCGCCTTCATGAACTCAACTACAACCAATTCATGTTGCGAATATCGGTTGTGGTGGTTGCTTGTCAACATGTATGCAGTTGTATTCACTTCTTTTTATTTCCATTGAGAAATATGTTGTTATCGTTGAAAGTCGCAACGCACACTTAATGCTTCTAGAATACTATGTTGAGTTCGTACTTGAACATATAGCAATGTATAATTGAGTTCATTGTACCAAATTCACATGCAAGTGAATAAATGTTGAATTCTCTTACATAGATGATCTAGCCTTCATTGGTGTGGGTATGTAGGTATCGGCGCCGACCTTTTTGCTTTTTGGCTCTTTCTTGAAAGATTTCCACAAATACTTGGAAGAATCCTTTGAAAAAATAGACCCCGACCTCGGCATCGTAGCAATTGGCGTTGAGGTACACGTCTCGGCGTCATGGTTTATGGCACCGAGGTCAAGATTATTTTCTACGTGGCACTAGCTTGGTGTCGTGGATCTTGGTGGCGAGTTTACGGCAATTGCTCCTTCAGAGCAGCTCGTGTTGATCGGTCTTGTCCATTGCACGTGTATCAAGGAAAACAATATGTTGAGTTGCATTGAAAAAAAAAAGTCAACGACTTTGCCCCGTAGTAGATTCGGGCGTTCTCGACCACGGATAGGGCGTGGAGACCCTCGTTCTGCCTGTCGATGTGGTCGAGTAGGCCCTCAGCTCGGGGCCGACGGAGTGGAGGTGGAGGAGGTGGCGGCGGTGGAGTTGGAGCCGTAGGTGACGGCGCCGGTGCTGAGTGGCGAGAGTACACCTGCACCGGCCGCCACGCCGGTCCCGGCCCGCGAAGGGGCACCACACGAGGCTCCGGGCCGCGTGTGGCGCTGCGCAGGGGCACCGGGGCCGCGCGGCACCGAGTGGCGCCGGGCCGCACGTGGCGCAGCGGGGGCAACCCGAGTACTTTGTGGAGAAAGGCCGTAACTTTTAATCGTGGCCGAACCGCTGTGTCGTGAAACATGGACTCCAACCAGATCGAGGAAGGCGTGAAGAGGTAGAGTACGGAAATCCGACTCGCCGAAGACGACGTGCCTGGAGATAAGCACCGGGCGAGAAGTAAGGTCGTAGCAACGGCACTCTTATGATCGTGGGAGTAGCCAAGAAACACACACTCAGAAATGTGAGCGGGCGCCCAACTTGTGAGGAGTAGTGGCTAGCGAGGTTAGGTAACAAGCACAACCGAAGACACGAGGTGATCATAGCGAGGAGGTGTACCGAAGAGGGCGAGTGTGGAGTGGGAGCAGAGAGGCCGTGGAAGGAAGCCGCTTGAGCGGTGGTAGGTGGCGGTGGGAGGCTCGGCCCGTGGCTGGGGGCAGAGGCTCGAGAAGGAGAGTGCGCATAACATCATTCGTGGTGCGAATCATCCGCCAGCGTTGCCGTTCCGGGAGGAGGTGTACGGCAAGACATGCGGAGCTAAACACCATGAGCGAGAAAGAAGGAGGGGGGAGGTGTTGTTATCGAACTCACGCCCGTTGTCACACCGGACGGCCTTGATGGTGAGGCCGAACCGAGTGGACACCCGTGCAAAGAAGTGGAGGAGAGTGGAAAAAGTCTCGGACTTGGCGCCAGAAGGGAAAAGTCCAAGAGTAGTGAGAGAAGTCATCGAGTAGGACCGTATAATACTTATAGCCGGAAATGCTAGGAATAGGAGAAGTCCACAGATCACAAAGTGAAGAAGAGCAAAGGCATGCGCCGCACGCGAAGAAGAAGAAGGAAAAGGAAGGCGCACATGGCGACCCAACCGGCACGCATGGCGAGATGCTCATCGAAGCCCGAGTGCAAGGGAGGTGGGGCACTACGACCGAAGCCGAGCCAAAGCGCCGCTGGGCAGGACCGAGACGGGCGGTGCTGTGTAGAGGAAGAGGGAGTAGTGGCAAGGGGCAAACTGAAGTGGAAGTATAGCGGAAGCGGTGAAGGCGAAGGGAGTAAAGGGGTCCCGAGCCGTCACAATGAGGAGTGGACGCCCGCAGGCGAATCCTTCACCGTGAGACCCTGGAGTCGACCAATGTAACAAGAGTTGTCGGCAAGAACCGGCGTATGGAAAGAAGGTTATGGACGATCCGAGGAGAAACAAGGACAGCAGAAGACGAAAAAGGCCTGAGGCGTAACCCACTGAGGTGACAGAAGACAAGACCCATTCCCAACCATGATCGAAGAGGGACAGAAGGGTGAGGAGGGCGAAGAGAAGAAAGGATGCCGGGCATGAGGGGTAGTGTGGAAGGAAGCCCCTAAGTCGGCGATCCACTCAGGCAGACAGGTGGTGCAAACTCGGCGCATGCTGTTGAATGATTGCGCCAGATCGCCTCTGATTTCACCCCTGCCAGACGTAGCCTGCCCGGGCGAGCGGGGAAGGCCGTAAGGGCACGGGGACGAGTAAGGGCCGCCAGCCGACCATGGCGACCGGCCGGAGTTGAACGAGGCCCGATCGGCCGCCCGCTACGGGTTGCCAAGGATGGCCGTATGACCTCCTTCCCAGCAGTGCGAGCCCCCGCCGAGGAGAGCCGCTGGCCGCTGGCGGCACCGGCGCCGGGAGCAATGGGGCAAAGACGGTGAAGGAGGAGGTCGGGCCATCAAAGAATCTTCTGTGTGCCCACGCCGGGCCGCATCCGCCGACGACGCTGGCGGCGGCGGCCGAAAGCACGCCGCATGGGGTTCCGCGCGCCGCGCCGCCGAGAAAGGATGGGTGCGCACACGCCCGTAAATGAGGGGCAGGAGCTCAGGCGCGGGCCACCGCCCCGCGCCATCACCCGTGGCCGCTGTAGGCAAAGAGGAAGTGCGGCGGCGCAGGAGGGGGCAGCGAAGCGGGCCGGTGGTCGCCGCAAGGTTCAAGGCTCAGCCGCCCCGCGCCTCACCAGGGCCGCGTAGGGGGCGTGAGGCAGCTAGCCGCGCTCGTGGTCGCCAGCGCGCATGCCCGCTGCCAAGGCCGCGCTCGCGCGGCGCGCACTCGAGGCCGCCGCACGGGAGAGGAGGGCCGCCGCCGCGCCCAGCTCGCGGTGACGGCGGTAGCTAGGCGCCCGCCGCGCGCCAGTTCGCGCTCAAGGGCAAGTGGGCGGGGCGCCCACGCCCAGATCAATTGCGCTGGGCGCCCGCGCCCATGCCCACCGTCGTGGCCGCAGCTGTAGTAGAGAGGGAGGGAAGGGAGAGAGGGCGGGGCCGCCGCTGAGGAGGCGGCGCCGATGGCCGCCGCCATGGAGATGCGCCGCGGCGGAGTGGCGGGATCGACGGATCGGGAGGAGCAGAGGAACCTAGGGCCGATACCATGTTACTATGACTGCTTCGCACGGTTAAATAATGCATTCTTCTTAGTACAATCTTACCTCAAAATAATGTTCCTTAATCTCCATTTCAGCATGAAAACCAACAAACTCACAGAGATGCCTTTGTGTGTTTGAATTTTCTGCTCTAAACACAGGGCCAACCTCAAATACTCTTTCAAAACCACCACAGATAGCCATTTGCTTGTACAACTGAGGAGACTGCTAAACAAGCAGGTTGACCATTGATTCGAATTATTCAATGGTACAGAATAAATTGGTACAGAATAAATTGTTCAAAGCAATACTGAATGTTCTTTTATTTATTTACTTATTTATTTATTTATAGTTTCACAAAGAAAAAATTATTTTTAAATGGTAAAACACGCATTTAAACTCGAATTATCGTGGAATCATGAAATCATTTTTCCAGCATGATCCTAGTTAAGCCTAAAACATAAATAGTATGGAACACAATACATACATGAATGGTTAAAGATATATTAACAATAAAATTGTATGGAACACTCACGTTTTCAACTTGACACTTGATTCGAGGGTGTTTGTAGATCAATAGCTCTGTAGTTGAAGCGGGTATCTTGACCAACACGAACAAGCTTTTCTCCAGCCTTCAATCATACGAATTAGGAATAGTCAATTTTAAAAAACGTGAATATAAATCCAAAATTCATAGGTAGAAAAGGTAAGCACCAAAATTGAGTGCTTAAGAATGCAAGAGAAATAGGAAGTGCACAAGGCGTACCAGTTGAGCCTTCTCAAAATCTGCCTCACTCATCTTCAAGGTTAATTGGAAGGGTCGGGATGGCCCTATTGATTGAATCTCAACCTATGGATTACATCCCAAAGTGACCTGACCACAGAGACAATCCATTCATTAGTTAAGACAGTCAAAGGATGGAGACAAGCCATGTTTGCAGAAGCATGCATGCAGTAGATTGAAGTGTGAATTAGGCTACGTCAGCAAATCTAATTAATATGCATATATGTAGAGAAAAACATAGTCATGCCATGTAATTCATCAACCTAGCTATTTGAAAGAAAATCATCATCCTAGACACATGAGGAAATATACTAGTAACATGTATCGGATCAGCTGGGAAAATGTATCCTGATGATAAGAATTTACCATAATATATATCTGCGTGAAGGCATGAATGAATTACAAAGCAGGAACAAGTCAGACGAAGCTGCTGTGTGGTAGCCTTGAGGGGCTAGGCTCCTTGGGGAAGGAGACGCCGCCCTCAACGTCGACGATGGACTCCTTGCTGAGGGCGGCGGCGAGTTCCTCTGCGGCGGCGTGATGCGGGGGCCGAGGGGTGGGGCATCCTACCAGGCTTGGCCCATCTGTCGTCGGCCCACTGGTGCTCAACTGCTACGCCGCGTGCCGTCAACAACACCCATCGGCGCACCAGGGCGAGGCGCCTACATAACAAGGCCCCGGCTACCGTGCTCCATCGTATTACTTTGTGGTGTCTATATGCTCGAAATAAACGCAATTCTTTGATAAATGCATGCTACTTTGGAGCAGGTGGTGGGACAACATTTATTTGCAGGTTGGGACAAGAATGGCCCGGCCAGATCGAAATCGAAATTGAAGATGAAAGTGTCTGCATGCACATG